>BMAW01105812.1:557809-657103 GCA_019974015.1 Nephila pilipes
TGTGTACTTCGTTTAATAATTGTTTGTCAAAAATATTATATTCCAGTATATATATATATATATATATATATATATATATATGATATATGATATATATATAAATATAGTATATATATGCTCACTAGAATATAATATTTCTTTGACAAACAATTATTAAACAATGAGTGTCTTACGATAAATCCTGTAGTAGGTTATCTCGTCTGCATCAAAAAATTATGATTGATTAAAAATGTGTTATCACCCCGCAAATTGCTATATATTATGTCCAAATAAATTCAGAATAGGAGAAGAAAATGTTCATGAAAATCTGAAATAGACTTTTGTGTCTTTTATTAGTAATATACAATAGAATACCAAACGTAAAATTTATACAAAAATGATTTTTCCTTTACTTTGAAAACTGGAACAAGAACATTGCACTACCTCCAAAAATAGTCCTAGCGATATTTGAAAGAATAATAATTCAAATTTTTCTACTCATCGTTGCGTGATGTTAAATGTCCTTCTAGTTGATATTTTGTGAGCTATAATGATGGCATGAATGTATTTTTTGTTCTTTAAGCCTTTAACAGCATAGTGTATCAAAAGTGTCATATAAATCATTTTTAATGTTCAACTGTATATTTTTTTCTGCAACTGGTGCACACTGTAGCAATTTCGAAACCATGTATCCAATCTATTAATCATTATGGGTTCCATTTTCTACGCTAGAGAGTTTATAACAAGGCCACTTGTCCTTCACATGTATCTCAGCATTTCTCTGAATGTATTTTTAAATTACCGTTCTCTCATCTAATGTTATAAATATTCGAGAGTACAGCTTGATGAATATGATAATCACAATATTTAATAGCTGAAAATATTAATTTGCCATTATTAAAAATTTTATTTTTGGAAGCAATAGCACAAATAGTTTATTCATTTTCCTACCGTAAGAGTAACTGTAAGTTTACAACCTTAAATGTTTGGAATGATGTAAGCAAAGAAATTCAAGCAACTCAAAAGTAAATTGATTAAAATATGTGTTATTAACCAAGAATAAGTATAATATTATCGAAGGTTCATTTATGAAGAATAAGTTGGTGTGTATTGCCATATTAAAAGTGTTTTAGTAATAATTTGTATGAATAGATGATAGAAATATCATTTTTGTTCTCTAGATACAAATAAAATTTATTGAACAACATTTAATATTTAATTCACTTTGTCTTAATCATTAGTTAAGAGATCACAGGTGTAATAATTTAAATTACATATTATTACATATTAAAGGAACATGATATGATGGGAAGATTGTTTTATAACAAAAAGTTTATCTTCACCTTATTTAATTTTACATGAAATGTTAATTTCAGAAGAAAAAGAATCTTTACTTTTCTAACAAATAATTACTAATATTTTTTTTTCTCAAAATATTTCAGTATATTTCAAAATTCTTACAACTTCTGCAAGTCTTATTATTTTTAAGCAAGTTTTTCTGAAATTCTTACAAATGTTCCTCACAATTCTGGGCATGGATTTAGTTGCATTAATCGTATTTGTAATCTTACAAAAAATTATCTATCAGACTGTACAAAAATCAGTAAAAAATGTGCATTATCAAATTTCATAGATTTTCAAAAATAAAAATATTTATCTGAATTCTTATTCCACGTTTAGAATTATCAAATTTGATATTTAGAAAAACCAAAATAATTCAAAAATTAATATTAATCACGAAAAAACTTAGTATTTTAAATGCACAACATAAAGGAAAATGAAAAGAGAGACGAGAAAAAAGAGTGTAAGTTTTGAAGGTCAATGAAAAGATTTGGCCTAGTGTTAGAAAAATAAGGAATTTTATACATACATTTAGAAAGGCCTTGCAATTAAAATAAAAAATATTCGGTATTTTGGTCATTTTTAGGTTACTGTGTCTTCTTAAGGCTGATAATTTTGTCGAATATTATGTTGAAAAAAATCTGTACCGTTTTTAAAAAAAATTCAGAATGTTGTAAATTTTGTATCTTAATTCTAATCATATTGGGTATGGAAATTTTGCGTTCATTTTAAAAACTTTTAGGTATGCGATATTATAATGAGTTTTGAATCTACGAATGTATATTTTATTTTTGTAAGATTCGAGTTGTTTCTTACATAATTAAAAGAAAAAACACGTCTTTTTGTTATGAATTCACAGCGAATAGATTTTTTTTTTGTTTTTGTTTTTTGTAATTTATTTTATAAAGTATTTCGAAAACAGAATACAGGATTTATACAGAATAAATTGTATATAAATAATTTTAGAGTGCCCTTTTTTGTTGAATGAAAGATCGTAACAACACCAATATGTGCAAAACATTGCAGTTAAGTTTAAGAACAATTAATTCAAATATTTAATTCAATTAAAACTTTTTTAAGTTAGAAGAATATTAATTGTACTTGAAGAATGACTTTTTCTTTTTAAGTTAGGAAATAAATGTTATTTCTGAAAATCATTTTGATACTATGAACTGAATACAGATGATTAATGTGAAATAAAAATGTTAAAATCATTCTGAAATTAATAATATAAATTTTTGTAATGAATTCTATTTCTATATAAAAAAATTTAAAATAATTTTTGATGTTTTGAAATAAAAGATGTGCGCAAATAAAATTATATTATTATAGTCATTTGTAACGAAGAAATTACGAATAATATAAATTTTTTCAGTCTGTATGTAATTTGCTAAATGTTGAATATACTTTGATAAATCTTAAAGATATCAAGTACTGTTGTATTCGCATAGAATAACAGTACATAATTCATCCCCAATTTTTCTTATTAAAATGAATTAAACAATGAAAAAAAATATTTTTATTAGTTTTCAAAATATTTAATTTAAATTATTCACACATACACACGCATGTTTAGAGATTTTAAAATAGGTTAAACATTTTAAAACCAAATAACAGTTAAAATTATGTGTAATACGAATAAAATAAATTTTCAAACCAAGGAAAGTTAAATTCTGTGTAGCTGAAATCTTAATGTATTTTGTCTAATTAAATGAGAGCGTACTTTATAATATAATGTCATTAATTAACGAAATCTATTTATTCTAAGAAACGTTCAACTACAATGAGCATTTATAATGCAAAGACACAATTGCATTTTAAATCTGAACAACCAAACCAAAAATAAATATAATAAAAAAAGAAACTAATATTCAAAAAAGTAACTTGAAGTGAATATAAATAAGTTCATTATTTGCGAAAAGCAAATTAAATAATTTATTATTCACACATTCAAATATTCTTTATTCCACCTCCTCTTCAAATTCAGTATATTTACAATTCAGATAATTCTAGCGTGCTGAGTTCATATGCAAATATATGAAAGTGTAAACTCTTTCTTTTATTTCATTTTCTTAATTCTTCCTTTTTTTTATTTTCAATCCGAGGAAATTTATTTTAATCGACAACAACAGGTCAGAGCTGATTCGAAAAATAATACTAAAGTGCCACTTAAAACAATTTCACAGAATAATCCCAAATTCCACGCGAAGGGAAAATATCTTTGGCTTTTCCCTAAGTTTTTACTTTTTCTTGTTTTTTCCCCCTTTCCTCAGTTTCCATCATTTCTACTCGCGCTTAAAAGGTTTAAAGTAAAAATAAACCTCATACTGGATTGGCGGGATAAAATTTAAAATACAAAGATAAAAATAAAAAAAAAAAAGATACTTGAGGTGGCAACACAGGCTGGTCCCTCCCTAGAGTCGTTGAATAATACATGAGCCTTAAACTTTTTAATCACATTTATAGCTTTCATTGAAAGGCCCCTATCGTACAAGTGGAATTAACATCTTTACTAAAAGCCTACCGGTTAGGGGAAGCCGAGATCTAAGGGTTGCCAAGGGTTTGGCGACTGAATAACTTGCTTGCGCCAAAAGTTTACTTTTGATTGTTTATTTCCGTAATTATCCATATTCAGCATTACCCTTTCATTTTATATATATATATATATATATATATATATATATATATATATAAAAGTAGAGTAGATACCAACAGCAAAGTATTATTACTATTCATGAAACTTTAAAACACTTTTTAGTTAAGTTGTTTTATTTATTTGCAAACTTTTATTTTCTTTTTGATTTTCGGACGTAAATTTCTTAAATAATGAGATATTTTAAAAATGCTAAAAATGATATATATTAAATGTTTTTGTCATTTTTTTTAATATTTTATTCTTGATAGATCTGAAAGGCTGAATCCGGTGGAAAAGTTTAGTGTTTTTATATGAAATGTTTCTGTGAAGAAAGCAAATAATTTCATTAAATGGAAATTTTCAAAATGTGGTTGGCATTACTTTTGTGTGGTAAGACTTAAATATTCCTTAAAACTTATATTTTAACATTTAAATTTATACGTTAATTTTATCCTCAAAATTTACAGACGCTTTTATATAATTACTTAATTGTTTCTATTGCGTAATATTTAGGCATTAAATTTTTTGTATTTACATAAAGACTTATGAAATTTTAATGATTTCAAAAGTTATTGAATATTATTGATGAAACAATAAATTACATTACCTTCTTTAACTTCAAAATAAATGATACTTTCTCTTATCATTGTCATCATTTACAGATTGTTTTATTCTTGTAATGAACAAGCATTTTTATACCAATTTATTATATTATGCTTTTCAAATCTTTAACTACATACGCATTTAAATTTATAAGTATTAAACATTGTAGAGTATTAACATATTAGAAAATGAAATTTACAACATAATTTTATGAGTAAAACTGGATAATAAATAGTTACGTAAATTTTCCACTATGACAAATATTTATATATTAAATCAACGTATTTTGTAATTATGATAGTTTAATTCTTCTTATAATAATTATTCTGAAGATCTGTCAGAAAATTAACTATTTAAATTTAATTAACCAAGTTTAATACATTAAAATAGTAATTTGAAACATCTGTCCCAAAAAAGGCGACATATCGCCAATTGTTGCAGTTCTTACGCTACCTGATGGAACACGCTGGAAGAGGTTTTTCAGACTTTTATACTCGAGTCTCCGCTGTCTTTCTTTCCCTTTATCCATTCATTCATTCATTCATTCTGGGACTGGTAATTCAGTCCGGTGTCGACTCTATTCATTTCACGGTCCGTCGCCTGTAGAAGTGAAGTGAAGGGAAGATATTCCAAGATACCGCCTGGGGAGAAGTACTTCAACTTCGACTAAGTCTAAAGCGCCCCTTCTTCTCTCAAAGAATAAGAAAAAAAAAGTTTCTCCAGAGCACTGTTATTGGTCAGTTCAAAAACGAAAGAAAAAAAGCAAAAGATAAATGCTGCACCTTATTTGCATTCCCATTGGTTGGTTCTGGCAGAGATGTTGTCTAGCAGATGTGGCCAGGGCTTTTAATATATCGGCTTTTCAGGGGCTAGTGGCACTTGCATGCTTAAGGACTAAAACGGAAAGGATTGTAAAAAGGGTTGAACACATGCATATGCAGGGGGTTTGCGTCGTAAGTTTTGTGTGCATTTGTTTAGGCTTAAAAGGAACAGCGGGTCCTATAATATGCAAATAGTTCCTATGTTAGAAAGTCTTGCAATTACTCTGCCCATGCAAAAAGGGGAACTGTAAATGTACAACGGCAATAAAAAAGAGCGCGGTGTACTTAGGAGTGTGTATGAATATTAAAAAAATGAATAAAGTAAAAATATAGAGACCTCAGATGTAAAAGTTATTAGCCAGATTTACTCTGGTTTCACTTTGTTGCAGCGAAGCCTTACAAGTGGAAACGTTTTGCAGTATAAAATTCTAAAATGTTTTTCCGGAGTTAAATCTGCTCCGGACATAAATCAGTTTCCCCAAAGAAAATGTGAAGAGTTTTTCTATCACAGCATCTTAAAATAACCGTTTATTAAAGTGATAAAAATATTTTACGTAACTAGTTTGACAGTTTTCATACAGAAATATAGATAATAAGTGTTTGATATTTTTCCAAATAATTATTGTCTAAAAAAATGTCATATATCAAATTTCGTGAATTGGAACATCTAACGAAATCTAATAAATTACGAGGCCAGTAAGAATAATCGTTGGTAAAAATATATTCGCATTATTGATTCCCTTTTAAAATATTTACTTGAATTAGAACGTTTAATGTATAAAGCACATTATATAAAAAATATTAATATCAAAACGTTTGTTTAAATTATGTCATATTAGAGTGTGCACTTATTTTCACTTAAAAACGTAATGTCGTATTCTATAAAAATTGTGAAAAGAAATGATATAATATAACGGATTTTTTTTTCATTCTACTTGAAATGGAAACGTAATTTTTTTTTTTTTCAAAATTCGGTATTAATACAATGGTACCCTTCTAACACGTAGTTTTATTAAGGTTCCCTCCATAAGCTATCGCTTGTCATATAACTCCTAGACGGCGTCATAATTCTTATTTTTCCTTTTAAGAGAAGGGAAATATGTATTCTGAAAGATGTTACGGAGTCCGATAATTAGGAAGTGGAAGATGCACCAAAACAGACATTGATCACGCATTCTAAAGCTCTTAAATAGCCATAATAATCTATTAACAGGATCTCGAAATCGGACACATGAAATAAGATCTGAGAAAGATTAAGAAGAAAGAAATATTAATAAAAATGATCATTCATTAAGGATTAATTGATAAAAAATAAACTAAATTTTCTTTAAATATTTTAACTGTCCTTTAAATTACATATTGTAAAAATAGTATATATGATCATAGATTTATTTTCTCAAATTTGCCAATTACTTTGTAATTTAATGCAAATATTTGCCACGCAGAAAGTTCATAATGATGTTGGAATTGATATTGTCACTCAAATTAAACTAATACTAAAAAAACTCGCAGTTCTCTTCACCTGCGGTTAGTAACCATGGACGCAGACTACCACGTGTTCACAGGGGTCAGAAAGTAGTTCGAAAACAATAAAAGTTTTGCTTCTTCTTACCATCTAAAACACAGTTAAAAGAAAAGAGTACTAATTTTTTTATGAAATACATTTTACTTTAAGTAGCAGGTATGTTGAACATACGCTTGCTACAAGACTATTAATTTCTAAGATTATGGAAAAAAGTATTTGATACTTTTTAATAAGTGAAGTAATTGCACTGATTGCAGGAATTATACCTGATATTTCCTTAGATTCATAAATATAGTAAAATAATTCTGTTTAATGAGCTTGATCACTATCAAGATTTGGCCAATAATCAAAACATTAAGTGAAATATTTCTACTTTATGTACTTTGCAATCTCTGTTACAAATAGAAAGAACACTCATTAACTTATATGTAATTCACAATTTCCTTTACATTTAAAGAAAATTCATTTACAATTCTATCACTGTATTATTTGTTCTTTAGATAATATAATAATCTAGAATATAAAGATTATGTCATCCTTTTTATCCGTACTTATAAGGAAATAATAGGCATATATAGATATTTTGTTATGTAATTTCAATGAGAAATTAATCTTTAAAATAATGTATTTTATAATCATTAATCTTTAAAAGAATTTGAAAATAGATCGTGTTATTACGTCCAAAGAATAAGGCAATGTTTTAGTATCAATTTTTAATATAAATTATTGAAAAAGTATAACCTAGGAATTGTAAGTTGATCGGTTGAACTTATTTCGTTACTATGTAAATGTGATAAATACTGTATCTGTATAAAGCTATAATACATATACTCAGTGCCTAACGATAAAAATTATATGTATTCTAAATTTTATACTTGATATGTAATAAATTAAAGGTATCTATACAATAATATAATTTTACTTAGCTGTAGTTTTTGACTATATATAAATATTACTTTTGTACATTTAATCAGTACGTAGTAAAATAATGTATCTCTTACGAGAATATGTTATTGAGCAAAATAGCTAAATCTAATCTCTAAATTTAAGGATAAAATTTTCATACTTGAGAGATAGAGTTTCTCTTTGGAAGTTTTTCTTTTTTCGAGGCCGCAAAATTATTCGTAAAGTTATGGCACTGAAGCTCCTTAATTACTTGATTATACAAAGTCATTAATATTTACACTACCTACTTCCATTTGATACAAAGTTTAAGTAACTTAAGTTTTGTTAAATAATAATACTAGTTAAACACGAAACACATTTTACGATGCAATAAATACCCAATAATCAAAGGAGTTAAAAAGAAAAATTCTTTACTTCTAAAATTTGTGTTTCACGCATTTATATTAGTATACAATTACATTTCTAAATAAAAATTACGTTGATATTTATAAAAACTATTGATTACTTAATTTTAAAATTTAAAGAGAACATATTTATGAGTTATTTTTCATAAACAGTTTTTCATACTAATGTTAAATGCAGTAAATTGAGCATTTCCCCCTTTCTTTGAGTCTTTATACATTTTTAAATTTCTGTGAAATGATACAATTTTTGTTTGTGATAATGTGTATAATTATGATTTGATAAACTAATTTTTAAATATTCATAAATAATGGTTAGAATAACACTTTTTTTTCATGTTATTAAAAACCAAATTGACTTGCGAGCTCGACCCTGAGAAATTTTTGCTTTAGAACATCTAATTTTATACATAAATACAAATAAACGATTGAAAATTTAAATAAAGTAAAATTGTTTATCATTTAATGTAGTTTTCTAGAGTGTAAGGCTTATAATAACTGGTATTAAAATTTTTCAAATTTTATTGAGTGCCGATCACTAAAAAGATATCAAAATATACAGAAAATGTAGTACTTTTATTTCGAATTATGCAAAATAATGTAATCGTGCAATTTTTGTCGGGTTTATCCCGATAAGATACCTAGCACGCAATGCAGAACAATCACATTTTTAGAAAAAATGCCTTATAGTTTTCCTTATAATAAAATTTATTAGAACTAAGCATGTACATCTTTAGTCGTATCTCGGAAAATCAGACTATTTTTATAAGATTTTTTAAAGTATTTAAGAAAATATGTATTTTAACGAGAATTGTTTTTAGAGAAAGGAATTTCTTAAGGTTTGAAGGCCGTAAGACCTCTTAAATTTTAAAAGTTACGAATTCAACATATTGGACTCAAAATATGATAAAAATAAAAAGGAGAAAAGAAAAAGAACATTATAGAAATGTAAGAAATTCGCGAACTTTACACCCCCCTCTTACTGAGAAACTGTAGATGCTTTAGTAAAAGTGGACAAAGTCTCTTCCTAAAAGCATTTAAGTTAAGCGTTAGCTTTGGTCATCCGAGCTAAATCTAGTCCAGTCGAGGCCTTTCGCAGAATACTAAACATGGACATTTCTCGGAAGCTCTCTGCGTTTTTTTACTCACGAGACTCTTCGCGACACTTGCTTTTAGCCAGTTGAAGAAAGGATTTAGAGGTTTCATATTCCAGATTTTTCTTCACGTGCGTTTCGACATAAAATTGCCCTAAAAGATTGTAGGGATTTTATGTTTCAAACCTTCCCTTCAGCTAGATATGTTACACATACAATTTATCTTAATACGCATATTTAGAAGCGCCTTGTTCACAACATGAAAATAAATAGAGGATTTAAAAGTATCCATTTTTTATAAATACATTTAAACTTTATATAATAAAAAATATTCAATATATTTAAACTTTTTATGTAAACTCATGTTTTTATTTATGCTAAATTATTCCTCGTAACTTTATTCATGATGTATATAAAATTTATACACGAATACCTTAACATGAAAAATCGGTCAACATGAAATAATATTCCAAAACCGACAAAAAAAATCTAATTCCATGCCTTTTTTTTCCACGAAACAAAATTCGCTTTAAAAATATTGCTTTTCTTGCAACCAGATTTTCGATTTATTTTTTTCGTACGATCGAATAAAATAAAAAAATTGTTGCTACTGTTGCTCCATTGTCGCTTGTCTATTAGGTACAATCATACCCAAACATTTCAGTCTGCTGGTAATTAGTTCTCGGAGTCAGTGATATGTGTGTCGAAATCGGTGAGTTTTATGATGAAATAAATGAACTTTGTGTTAAAAACAATAAATTTTGTATTGAAAATAGAGAAATTTATCTCGAAATTGGCGAAATTTGTGTTAAAAACTATAAATATTACGTCAAAACTGTGATTTTTGTATTACTCTAAATTTAAAATAAATGATAAATTTGTTAAAATGGACAGATTATAATAATTAAAATAATGACAGATTGACTGATGGCTTATGACAAATTTGTTTTAAAATGACAGATTGACTGATGGCTTATGACAGAATTGTTTTAAAATGACAGAGTAATTGAGATGAAAACAAATCACATGATGAACTCAACATAAAATTTAGTGATGGCAAAAATGTTGCTGGAAAATAAAATAAAAGTTTTTACAAGGAAAAAAAATAGCTATACTGCATGTTTTTAATTAAAGCTGTATAATTATTTTAACCTAAAATGGTATGTTGGACTATATATATATATATATATATATATCCACAAACTAGTACAAATCAAAGTATGGAAAAAAAGAAAACAATAACGAAGATGAAATATATTTTTTAAAATTCTGATTCTAGCTTTTGACTTACGAGTATTTTTTGATTAAACAACGTTTTACAGGTACTAAGCAATCTCATCTAAAAAATGTTATTCTTCAAAAATTTACAAAAACAAGATGTAAAAAGGTAAGATAAAAACGGTTTAAAAAAAAGTAAAAATACTATAGAAACAAGAAATAAAACTTAAAAGAATTCCTTAAAATTACAACGAAAACTTATATAAGTATAACAATTGCTTTAGACATATAAATATTTGAAAAAATTGTACATATTTTTAGTTGCAAAAACCATAAAAAATAACCAAACTAAACCATCAGAAAAAGAACAAATGATTGAAGGAACTAATGAGAGAAATAACGAAAATATCAACTTCAAAGTGTGAAAAAGATCCAATCTTGACAGGAAAAGCAATGAAAACAAAGGACAGAAATTAACTAAAAAAATGAAATAAAATATTACATTTATAAGCTCTGAACCTGGCTTATGACAGATTTGCAGGTGTAACATGTCTTAAAGAACCCAAATTCCTTACAGAAAAATGATATGTAAAAATATAGAAATTCCGTGAAGTCTAAACTATACCAAATGTGAAACGGTCATATTGTATAATAAGAAAGAAAATGAACACACACAAGCATTAACCTATAAAAACAGAGAAAGAGCAATCCCAAAATATATCAGTGAGATTAAAATGATCAAAATTTTACGTAAGACAAATGCCTCGCAACGACAGACTACTTAGTAAACACAAACATATTAAGATTTTCCCGTCATCTGAAAACCAGAATAATTAATAGGTTAAAATTAAAGTTACACTATTTAGATGCCTGTAGAACCCGTACTGCTTATCAGATTTTGATGAAACTTGGAATTTATGCCATATGAAACATGGGGAAAAGGTTTCTGCAATAAGAAAATAGTTCAAACTTTGACCACTAGGACGAAATGTGGTGCCCAAAGAAGGACAAAAATATTTTAGAATCTTTAAAATTTATTCAATTACAGAATATGCTCAATATGTGCTTCATTGATATCAATAACGTGTTAAAAGCGCATTATAGCATTTTCAATGGTAGCTCGAAGCAACTCACGAAGGATTTCAGCCACATGGCTTATAATGCTAGCTTTCAAATCAGGTAAAGTCCTAATTCCTCTTCTATAAGCAAGGTCTTTTAGAAATCTCCACAACCAGAAATCACAAAGATTTAAGTCGGGTGAAGGAGAAGGCTATGCATCCGAAACATGTATGGATATTACATGATTATCGTCAAAGTTAGCACTAAGCAGTGCTTTGAATTGGTGCTCAATTTGAGGAGTTGCTCCATCTTGCATAAGGATAGTGGTTTGCAAACATTGTCGTTCCAGTAAAGTAGGAATGACCTGCTATTGAAGGAGTTCACTGTACCATGTACTCTTGGCAGAACATCTTTAGGACCATGTGGAGTGAGAGTTTCAAAGAAAAATGGTCCGAGGATAAACTCAGCAGTAAATCCACACCAAGCAGTCACGTAAACAGAATGCAATGGTTGTTGATGCAGGACATTAGGAGGTGAAGTACACCATATGTGGCAATTTTGACTATCCACAGCTCCATCTAAATAAATGTGTACCTCATTTGACCTCATAATTTTCCAAGGCCACGCGTCATCAACTTCCATTCTCGCCAAAAATCGGCAAGCAAATTCAAGGCATGTTTTGTGATCTTGAGGTTTCAGCTTTCGCATCACGTGGATCTTATACAGATACCATTTTAAAATGTACAGTAGAATTTTTCGTACGATTGACCACGGAATCTCCAACTCGCGTGACATTGATCGACCACTTGCTGAAGAATAGATGGAACTGGAGGCTCTTTTAGACAACAGCAGTAGCGACTTCTTCGACAGTTTCAGTCCCAACCGGTTTCCGTTCTCTTCCGGGAAACACACCCATATCTCCTGTCTCTTCAAATTTCCCGATCATCTACCTCAGAACTATCCTCGATATGGAGACTTTTCTCAGATCCTTTAAACAACGGTATTCACGCAGAGCAGGTAAGTTGTTGCTGCCGTTCTCATAAAACAGTTTTACCAGTAAAGCTCTATCTTTTTTGCTGTAAGGGCATGATTAAAGATGACAAACGCACGATGAATGATTATCTGGCTATGACTGCAAGTTTATATAGAGGTTTTATGGATTTGCATAAGGGATATTCGATAAAAGCCACAGTGGTCAAAATTTGCTCTAATTTTTTATTGTAGAAATCGTTACCCCATGGTCCATACAGCATATATTCCAAATTTCATCAAAATACGATAAGCAGAACCTGTTCTGCTTTTCGGCCTCTGAATAGTGTAACTTTAATTATAACCACCCGGTAGCAATGCCCTTTATTAGAGAGAAACAGCAGTAACGTAAGAGAATTCATAAGACTAAAAAATTGCAAAATGGAAAAAATAATTTGAAAAAAGAAAGGAATTTGAAAAAATTAAATTAACATAAAGAAAAAACCACACACACACACACACACACACATATATATATATATATATATAAACTGGGAGATGGATTTGGCGAGAAGCTTTGAAACTTTGGAGGCAAATTGAAAGTTCCAGGTGATGCTGTAACTTTAGTGAAATATCGATTGAAAAGAAAGCTATGGACTTTTCCAGAATTTTCACTGAGACAAATTCCAGCCGGGATAGGTATAAATAAGCCAAAATAGAAATCATTCTGTCTGTAGAGAGTCTGCTTAGAGAGATTTATTGGGAAAGGGTCGGCATTAGGATGAGCAGAACTGCTGAAGAATTGACGGTAGCGTTGTCGAGTGAATTTGGGAAATGGCCGGTGTCTGTCTTGGAAGCGCAGAGTGGGACTGATCGTCGTATGTTAGTGAGCTGAACGTTGCTGGTACAACTGTGACTGGAATGCGGAGTTCTTTTTTTTTGTTCCTGTATCGGTATCACTAATCCGTTCAATTGCTATATCCTCTGTTTATACTATTATTGCATAAGCTATATTACCTATTTGTTGTTGTGAATAAATGTGAATAAAGTATCATTTTTCATTATCTTCTGTGTGTTGGATTTGTTTTCCCTCCCTTACATACACAGAGTTTCGTAACGATACACACACAAACACACGTACGCACGCATTTATATATATATATAGCATTTTTTTTACCTATTAGTTGCCTTTTCTCGAACATTTGTTAAGCCTGTTTGCAGTCAAAGAAGTTCCCCGTCTTCTTCCGAAACCTCATTTCAATTTCAGTTTTTATTTCTTCATCGGCCTCAAAATTGGCTAATGTTAGATGTTTCTTCAGGTAAAGAAGTTAATGAAAGTTAATATGTGCACACACATAAGGTGCGGGTTGTATGGCAGAACTTGAAACTTTTTTATTAGTGCTATGATTTGGATCGCTGTGTGAGCTCAAGTGTTTCCATGAATCAAGAAAACTTTTCTTATTATCAATCCACTAAATAGGTTTTGAATTAACATCAACAGGGAGAAGGAGCCCTATAATTAATTAGAAGAATTCGCGGTCAGTCACTGATTAAATAAAAAAAAATATGATTTTTTTGCTATAATTGTATTTTCAATTAAAAATTATTGAATTCATTTTAAACATCCAAAAAAATTACAAAATATTTATAACTTAAATATATTTTGAAAAATACTTCCTTTAATGGCTGAATTTCCTTAATAAATATCTCTAAATACAAAAACAAATCATGAACTAGAGAAGTATTTTATATCTATTTATTCTTCTGTTAATTTAGTTCATTACAACAGTATGGAAAGTAATAATTGTTTTTAATTTTCTTCAAATGATACAACAAAACACATGTGAATCTATTTTATACACGATATTTACTTAATTAAAGTACAAATATTTTAAATAGCATAGTCATACGTTACTGAATGTAGTATATATTCCATTTTTAAATATATAAATATCATCTTAACAATTAAGATAGTGCTGATAATTATATAATTGAAGTTCTAGTAAAGACATTTTTCGTATCATTCTTAGAGCGTAACAAATGTCATGGTATATTTTTGCAAAATTTTATTTCATGTGTTTTATTTCCAAGATTTTGCATTAAAAATTAATAACGAAACTCACCAATTCCTTCCTTTAAAGATTTTTTTACGATAGTTATATAAAATTATTCTATTTTCTTTAAAAAAAGAATAAATTTAAAATTCGGAACATATTAATATATACACAGCTATCAGAATATCATAGAAAGTTGTTGCTTTGAATTTTTTAAGAAAAATACACAAAAATTCGATAATTTAATTTTGTGCAGGAAAAATTTGAAATTTTGATTTAGAAATGTATTCTATTTCTAAAAGAACATTATTCTTTAGTAAATAAATAATGACATCAGATGTAACAACTAGCATTAATGTTATGTCATTTTAAAGAAATTAATTACATACTAATGAGTGTAAATACTTAAAATAATTGTGCGGATATTATTCTATTCTGACACAATTCATTTTTCCATAAGATCAAAGCAGGAGAACGATATTACCGTTTTAATAAATACTCGTGTCTGTTTTAGTACCGAATGTGTAGTCATTGAATCTAACAGCACTATTTAAATTTCTCCATAATTACAACCGAATACAAAATTATTCTCCGAATCAGTTGTTTTTAAAACAATAATCAGAATCTCGACCCTGGAAAGACATTCCCTCGAGTCCCATGCTCCGACATTCCCGAATGAAAACGATTTCCTACGAAACGAACGAAGTCTTCCGAAATCCTCGGTAGCCATAGTAGGAGGACGGTCATTGCAAGACCCTTTATGGTGATTGAATCGCAGAAACAGCCGCGGGGCCATGGCCCCAAATCGGCCCATTTTGTACCCTTCTGGATCTATGGCAGGATAATAATTGACGTGGGTGGTTGGATACGAAATGAGATAACTTTAACTGGCCTTTAGAGAAGGGTTGCTGTAAAAGGACAAGGCTGTTTGAGAGAAAAAGAAATCCAGAACTGTTGGACTCACATTCTTTAATGGTATTTCTGTCGTTGGATCTAGTAATTTGTTTACAGGTTTTATATATATATATAGTTCAGAACCTGTATGAAACATGCCTTTCACGTAAGAAAGGTTTTTTTTTTTTGTATTTAGGTTATATTTATATTATAAAATATCAACCTACCATTAGATGAATAAGATTGTTCTATTTCCATGATTTCTATTATTTCCATTTTTATTAAAAGAGGCGGAGTGTTTAGTTTTTTTTCTGCATTACTTTGGTATTCTTTTCTTTTCTTCCTTTCTTTTTGGTGGACCAAATACCTAAGATGGAATAAAGAAATATTTTGCTCACAATTAGAGAAGGTCTAATAAATCTAGGTCTACGATGAAATGCAAGGAAATAAAAGACGAATTTTGCCCATAATTATGATTATGAAATGTGTTAAATTTTAATGGACTTAAATATTTATCTCGTGTCTGAGTAAACGTAAATAATAATGAAATCCTCATTACATCAGAAGGTTTTTTTTTAACTATATAGCATACAATTGGAGATTCATACATCACATTTTTTGTTTTTATTCTGTGTCTTAAATTTATTATAATCTTAACTTAAGATGCTTTAAATTTCATAATTTTTATGAAATACATGACACATAAAACATTTTAAATCGATGAAATCATCATGGATATTGTTTTATAGATTTTGACTAAATATTATGAAAACACTTAAGCTTAGTTGTTTACGAGGGTTTATTATTATGGTTTAATTATTACTAAGAAATAACCGAGATATATGGATAAAAGTCATTATGCATTCGAATTGATTTTAAATACGTAATGTTGTAAATAACATCAAATAATGCTGATTTATTTGGTTTCAGAGAGCCGCAAATTTAAATAACCCGAAGTATCGTAAAATTTCAATTATTATCCTTAGATATTAAGAGTTTTAATCGGGGTTTACTGTCTTTGGTAAACGCGGGTGACACGCCCTAGGATTACCCAAGCGATCCTTCTCTATTTTCGACCCTCTTTCTTGTCAACCAATTTATCTTTTTTTCCTTTCCTTTTTCACGTCTAGACCACTGTTTGGTGCAGCATAACCATATCTGGCTCTTGCGCCAGTACACTTTACATTCACTCATTCATTCATGAAGTCTTAATAATTTCTAAAATAACCGAGATATAGATACTTAATTTTTATTTATTATTCTTAAGACTTTCTTACACAGATTCAATCCAATTAAGCATTTTTCGTATCTTTTATTGACATTTCAAAGATAGTCACTGCAGAACTCAACAGAATGAGGTCTACCTTCTCCATACAGCAAGTTATTTCAATCCACACAGATTCTTGAAATGAATTCAATCACTATTAATTGTAATTTAAAACAATATATATGTATAAGGATGATTTAAAATGGAGAATAAGTTCCATCTGGATGTCTCCGTTGTTTTTTTTTGTAATAATTAAACCTTTACAAGACTCTTATGAAGGTCATTAAAACATTTTCCCTAAAATATTGTATTTTTATGGTTTTAATCCTTTTAAAACAATGTATGTATAATTGAAATTGTTATACGGTTATGAACAAAATTCCTTTATTACGAAATGCATCGCGCATCTTAGTAAAGAAGTATAATAATATAATTTCGTATATTTTCTCACGGTATTTTTCTCATTTATTATCATTCAAAATTTTCGTTCTTTTCAAAGGTTCATATTGACTATTATCTCATTATTTGTTAAAATAAATTATATTAAAAAGATTCGATTCATCAGTTATTTTAAGCTAAAAAATGTGTCTTAAAATAAATGTGATTTATTATTCGATACCAGAAGTTATGTTATTTGTGAGAAGTGATGATTCAGTAGAGGAAGTGTTATATCTTATGTCCAACGAAATTAGTATTGTTTCGTGACTTTTCGTAATTATATGCTTACATATAAACAATGATATAAAATATTTGTGTTTGAACAAATATATTAATTTCAGTAAACATTTATAAGCTTGCATATGGACAACGCTACTAAATAATTTGTGTTTGGACATAATATGGATTTTAGAACCTGGTTTGTTGAAAAGAAAAGTTTATAAGAACGAGATTATATCAAAGCCTTTATCGATATTTATGGAAATAATTACTTTAAAGACTCTCATTATACATGTTTATTCGAAATGATTCATCTGATTTCAAAATTCCATATTTTCATAAATAAACAAGTGTTCGATATAAATTCCTCAGTTACACGTATAATGTCAATTTGCCATGTAAATTCTTGCCAAACACGTTGTAAAGTGTCAGTAATGATGCAGCAGAAATCCATTGTTTTGGTTCACATAAATTTGTAGACAATGGTCACGCATACCCATTATCATTTACATGTTCTCAAATAAAAAAATCAAAAGAGGCCACATCAGGTGACTTAGGTGATCTGCTGTGTAAAATTAAGTCATTTGTTTCACTGTGAGTGATCTAACTGTGAGGTAGCTTCAAGAAAGCTTCTAAAACAGTGTTCGTGAAATAACTTCACGAAGAACGTACGAGAGGCACCTGTTGTCCACAATACAAAACTTTTAAATTTTCCCAAGCATTCATGTATTTCTTATCATTCTGTATCGATTAATTTTTAAAATATGGACTTTTGAAATAGGATTATTTGTCTTGAATAGCCCTGTATTACCTCATAATGTTTCGGTTAAGAGTACTCACATGCATTTTCCTCTAACTATCCTCTGTAGTTACTTTATTACAATGCTTAATATAAATCCTGACCACGTGAGAGAACTGTGCTTATGTAAATTAGCATTATTACATAAGAAGTGTAGTGAATGAGATAGAGGGATTCATAAGGACCTTATATTGGCTTCAGCAATGATAAAATGAAGTATTTAGATGAATATTTGGCTTGAATCCCGTAACTAGAAATCTTTTGGAGTAAAATCCAATTCAACCCTACTTTTTGGAACTATTAAGATAAGTAGAATTATCCATTAAAATGCATGGTTAAGGAAGTGATTAATTAAATGCTCCATATAATTTTGTTTTTTTGATACATCTTATTCAAGATGAATTAAACTGGTTAAAAATTATTTGTTTAATTTTCATTGCCCTTTATACCTTAAATAATAACGAAGACAATTCTTTACAAGCGTACACATAAATGTCGGACATTGTATTAGTTGTACAGCAGTAATATTTACTTTAATTTAGAAACAGCAAATTATGCATTATCTGCGCTTCATAAAAATGTAAATCATTATATATCTCCAAAAGAACTAAATAAAACTTGCCTTGTAGCAAGGTTCTACCCTCTTGCTTCATTATTTCATTCGAGTGACATCATGCAGTCTATTTAAAGCCAATAAATACTAGATTCCAACAAAAGAAAGAAAAAGATTAAATACTTTACAAATAATCTCTAAAGAATATATAAGGTCACGCCCTTTCGAATCCCCTTAAATAGTCGATTCTAATTTAGGATAAAATAATATAATCTTAGCTTACCAATTCTCTTGTTCTGATTTAACAACTTCTTGCAAGCAGCCAATTTCAATTTTAGTACTGTAACTAAGATTCGCTCCAATGCAAATGACTAGCTTATATGCCTATATTCAACTTACAAGTATATATCAGCCTGACGTTAACTTCTCTCTCCTTTCATTTGCTTTTCAGATCCATTTCATTTACATATCACTATTTCTTATTCAATTCATTTCAATTTTATCTGCCTCTAATTTACATAGTCACGTTTCATTTGGTTGGGGAGAAATTGTAAATTTAAGCAGTTCAAAATACCAAAAAGTTCCCGATGTTAGTGAGGAGTAAATCGCGAACAGCTCAACGTTAGAGTATACAGTTCAAACGTAAATACTACATATTTCCCATTTTGGCTCACAACTAATCATATTAATTCATTGAACCTAATTTTTTTATATTCAAATGTATTCATTTCATTTAAAAGTGCGAAAATATCAATAAAGTTAAAAGAAGCGTAAGCGAACAGACTAACTATACGTTTTTTTAGAACATTTAACTCCAATTGAATGATTTTCTAAAAAAAATTCCTTGAAATCCAGTTGTATTGAACATCGATTGGAAAAGCCCTCTTAATCTGAAGAATATTAACAAAAAGATGGATCAACTTTTTTAGAGAAGTACTATTTCTTCAATGAGACAAAAAAATGCGGCAATACCTCTATTTTGTTATAATCTCTTATAAACCACTATACCGTATTAGGTGTTTTTATAAAATGTATGCAAAATCAAAAGATGTTGTTTACTAGCTTTCAGATCTTAGATACCTTTTTGGGAAAACACTGCTAAACAGTTTTCCGAGTAATGCATTATTTAACAGTGAATGAAATATGTTATCAAGTTTAAAAATAGCAGGAAAGTAAAACGCTGCAACTGACGACCAAGGGATCAGTTTCTTTGATGTTTTTACTAAAAAAAATAATTCAAATTCTTTGGATGTCATTTTAGAGTAAAATATATATGACTATCAATATCTTAGCGGAAGTCTTAAAATTTTTAGATTGTATTTTATTGAAAAATTTAAGTTTGAAACTATGCATACCCAAAATCGTACCTTGGGATTCAAAACAATACTTGTGGATATAGTAGCGTAGTGGTCATGGTTGCGGACTCTCGTCCCGTGTTGTTTTCGTCGAGTCATGGGTTCGAGTCCTGCTAGTACTTAAGACCCCCTGCTTGGCTTGGCTGTTGCACATTAAATCTGGTGGAGATATCAAGCCTTTCCGTTGGTATGGTGTGGAAGCTTAGAGAGATAATACTGACTTAGGTGTCGTTCTTGTCGCTTGACGAGGTTCAAAATTACGAGGTCAATAGCCTTTGTGTTGCCTCTCTCTACTACATTAATAAAACAATTAACTATACATCTTAGAAGGTTAAGCTAGTCATAAATATTTATTTGATTTATTTTTAGTTATTTAATCAGAAATAATTAATAAAAGGAAATAAGAAGCTTAATCACATTTTAACACAGCGACACATACATTTTACATAATTTAATTTCGATTATGCACGTCATTCGAAAAAGTATCCTTGAGTTCCAATTTTGCTAAACAATGGTTACAAAAATCCCTCCTAGAGACAATCAGATCCCAGACATATCCACTAAACAGTGGATAACCTTTCTCATAGACGCTCTATTCCCTTGGCGAAGACTGAAACAGCTGCGACAGGTGTAAAGAGAAATAGGAGCCGTATCTTCCGATTCCATGTCACCGAATGCATTTAACCTAAAAAAATTGGCTCTAAAGTTTATTTCTAAGGACATTTGCTGTATTTATGGAACTGTTGTTTGTGACGTTGATTAGTTTAGTTTTTAAAGAGCTGTAAAAATTCTTGTATGAGTTTCTCACAGGTAAAGATTTTATTTGATATTAGGTGTACTGGAAAGTTTTACCCATTTGTGAAGTGAAAGAAAGTAATACATTTTTCCTACATTTAACAGATTTAGTGGAATTTATTGTAGAATGTAATTTTCGTTGTTACTTATGACATCTTGCTGACATAATGGTGATTTGTAAATACTATTTTAGGAAAATTCTTTATCTTTACAGGTAAAGTACTCAAGTAGGATTTGTTTGTTATATGTTTCAGTTTTTGAATATTAGTTACATCAACAAATTTTGTATGGAGAGAAACAGGTGATAATTAAAGGATGCTAAGTCTGAGGTGTCTCCAAAGTATCATGTGGTCTGGCATTATCATGATGAAGAAGGATGCACTTTCTATTGAACAACGCTGGACTGTTTTCTTTGAGAGCTCTGTTTAACTCTTTCATTTACTCAGAATATTTCTACAAACCGAGTATTTTGAGGTATCAAAAATTCTTAATTAATTGAATCTTGTACTATGTACAGCACTCTCTCACACTATGTACAGCATTCTCTTATTCAGGACGGTATAGTGAAGGCGAGCTCAGATTGTCTGAGCTCCCGGTATGATCTTTTCTGTGCGATGTTTTCTTACTAATCCACATTTCACAAGTTATCATCCAGTGCATAAATAATCCGATTTTCTTCCGAGCAAGCAGAGCTAAGCGTATGACGACTGGATTAAGTCAATTTTTTCTCACTCAACTCATAAGACACCTATCTTGAATATTTACAGATCAATCTTAGTAACGACAGAGAATTATACTATACAATAAAAAATGAAATGTATGGACGCGTGAGTGGGTAGGTAAGTGAGAGAGTGATAGGGGAGTTTAAGGGAGCAAGAGTTAGATATGGCTATGCTGCACCAAACAAGGTGTAACTGTGATCTGAATGTTTGAAAAAAATGGAAAAGGAGATAAAAATTTCTTTACACGAAGAAGAATTGTAAAGGTATCCCGAGGGTGCATCACCCATGCTTACTAAGGACAGTAAACTACATGGGAAAGAAAAATATTTCTAGGGTCCCTCAGGATCGTTATGCCCGTTCTTAACTAAAAATATTAAACTCCTGAAGACGCAGATTCCGACGAAGGACCGCTTCATCCCGAATCGGTACAATCGTTTGCTTCGTAGTTTTATTGGATTCATATTCATCCTTACAGTTGTAGCAGTGATCCCTTTTATCACCTCCAGATACATAGGGAGACGTTTTTATTGGTCTTCCTATGTATTGCTATGAAAGGTCATGTAGATTGTTAATCGTTTCTCATCTGTAATATGAAAACTGTGTATTTATAACTGATATAAACTCAGAAACATGATAACATAGGCTGTTATTCCTCAATAATGAAATATTCACACACTTTCCTTCTCCCCTTCCGAAGTATGACATTACGTACCAAACTTCCACACAGCGCACAGGAAAGCAGAAACCTTTGAGCGCTCTGTTTTAACAACTAATGCTAACGATGCCACATAAGGTGCTCTGACAATTGTGAATAACAGTCATTGACGTCGTATGACGCCAGTGTCCTTCACCGTACGAATGTTTATTTCCTATATAAAGCCTATTAAAATCAAAATTTAAAAAAAAATACGAATAGTTAATTAAAATTTTCAAAGATTAATCAAAAAATCACAATTAACTATTGTTGCTTAAAATGTATATAAAATTTAAAATTATAAAAATTAATAAAAAAAATGTTTGGGACTTTTTAAGGAGGAGCTCAGAAAATACAAAGATTCGTTTTGAATCTAAGTTTTTTTTTATTATTATTTGTTTAGACAAGAAAGAAACTTGATCATGTGAAAACTTAGTTTCTCCTCATAAGTATAAATCCATACCTTTTAATATAAACATTCCATTTTTCTTTGAAGTAAAAATCTTGTGTCTCTTTCTTTGATTGAGTTCCAAAATTATGGAGTTGATCTCCTAAATTATGTTTCTCAGATTTAATACAGTTTTCATTGGTATATTCAAATTTTGGACACTTTTTGATTCTTTTTTATATCAAAACCAAAAGAAAAACAACTATTAATTAATTAGTTAAGATTATTTTTATATTTATCCAGGAAATTCTCTCTTGCCAACTTGTTTGGCATCGGATGTGCTACTTAGAAAATTGCTCGAAAAATTGTGACAGTAACAATACGAAAGCTGCGAAAAAATATAACAACTATGAGTACATGCTTCCATGAAATTTATATCCCTTCAAGTGAATTCTATTTAATTTAAACAGTTTTCTTTTAATTTTTAATCATCTGAAAGATTGATAATAACCCATTTCGTTTTATAGTTTCCATTTGGTATTTTCTATGGAATTTCAGTTAATTTTGCAAAAACTTATGTATACATAATCATTTCATAATTAATACATTTTAAACCTATTTTCCTGTGTTATCTGTACCAGCCTATAAGAAACTCATAAATACATACGGTAGTTTTCAAAATAAATAAAACAGTTATCCTTAGGTTTTCCCCCGAGACTGGGAGAAATCTGGACCATTGCCAATAGCCGAAAAGAATAAATACTGCACCAACATTAATCTCTAATTATTCATTTAAATTAACAACATTATGAGAGTATTTCTACTTTTGGCACAGGAATCTACGCTTCTCCCCCCAAAAATTTCTCTTTTTAATCACAAGCAAGAAAATAATCAAGTCATTGCAGGCGTACTCCCTCGCCATCCTAACGTAAGTTTCCCACTCACCCCCTAAAAGCAACACATGAATGCAAGTTTCTCGAAGGAATGTGAAAAGTATAATAACAACAATTGCAAGCGAGCTCTCGACAGCTTGGACATGGGATATCGCCGGCGTGATCATCGCTAATTACTACCTTTCGTTCCTTGAAACGGTTCTCTTTCGCTGAAGAAAAGGAGGCTAAAGAAGGGGTTTCTAACGCTTTATCCAATAATAATCTGCCTTCCGTTTCTGTCTGACGGTGCGAGAAGATTACAATGTAACACTGTAATTGCACGGTTTGAAAGGAAAGGGGTGAGGAGACATGTCATTGTGAGTAGCTTGTTTGTGATTTTCTGGGTCGCTGTTGCGTTATGTTGATCATTTCATTCGTCCGATTACGGATTTTTGGCAGAGGGAGGGTAAAAGAGGAAAATGGTAGATGTGTTATCAGATTTCATAAGAGATGAAAGAAACGCTGATGTAACTGCGTTGGTTCTGATGGGTTATGCTGTAATGGGAGTAATTCAATGCGTGGTTTTTGTTGTAAAAGATGTTTCTAGGAAATGGAAAAAAATGGAGTTAACTGTCGGTTTATTTCAGTAACGCGTTTTGTTCAGTGAACCGAGTGTTTTTGACGTCAAGCTCGTTAACTGCGATATTTCAGTCCTAATTATCCGTGTATTCGAATCCTATTTGTATATAGCAAACCCACAGTGTAGAGGGTCTAATTCACGTTAAACCTGTCGGGGCTCAAACTCCTCATGTTGGAGCAGCATACAGGGGGCCAACTCGAATATCAAACTCGTCAAGTAACTATAGTTAAAAAATAACGAGATGTATTAGCTGTTCTGAATAGAGTTTTGGATCTGGCAGAAATAGAGAGCCGGAATATGTTCAAGAACATATGGATAGCATAGCCGATGATGATTGTTTGAGTCCTTTTTCTAAATAAAGTTGTATCGTTTGTAAGGATAATGCATACTAAATCAGCAGGGCTGAAAACCCTTACGTTGGCGCAACTACGATGATGAATCAGCTCAGGTCTTATAACCGTTATCTGAACGTTTTTTTTAAATATGAGTTGCTTTTGCTGTGGTTATTGGATGTTTGTGTCGGTGCGATAAGTCTACAATGCAACACTATGATTGCACGGATTGAAAGAGAATGAATATTAGGATTTCTGATTTCCCCTAAGACATACCAGTTATTCCCAAGATTCTCGAAAACGTATCAAAATTGGAAAAAAAAATATATAAAGATTAATTATTTTTAATAGATTTAGTAATAATTGCACAAAATAGGAATATTCATGAAATCAAATTTATACTCTTTTACCTATTGCCTCTCAAGTAATATACATTAATTATTCATTTTTAAAGTATAATTTAAGAAAACATAAGCAATCTTAGCACCCAATCTACTTCGTTTACCCTGTTTTATAATATTTCATAAGCGATTTTCATAAGCGAACAAAGTAAAAGTATTTTTGCTTCACTATCTTGCTCAATCTAGAAATCTTGTTAGATGAATAGCGTAGAGCTTTTGTTTCTGAATGAATCGCATTATATAAAGTTTCATCTAACATTAAGGATATTTCTAATCCAAAGTTTCGGTGCTATCTTCTGAGTAACAAGAACTGGACAGTGGTTCAACTTTTACACAAACACGACTTGCCATAATTATTTTAGCTTGTTGAATCAAAGATATTTAATTTGGTAAACGTGATAGATCAACATAATTTCAACAGAAACACAACATATATTTTCTCCGAAAATTTAGATATTTTATCAATCCAACTAAATTAACATTACGTCTCTCTCTGATTGTTGTACCCAGAGAAAAAAATTATACTTAAAGCAAATTCCAAAATTTGTTGGTTCAACTATCCAGCAATAAAAGCACTTACTCCTTTGTCAATTAGGGAATTCGAGTTTTGACTTTATAGTTTTTCTAAGCTATTTTTCTGGCTTCAAGCCTATTACTATTGAAGCCAGAGTTTTAAATTTTACATCAGCCAATATTTGTTTTTTTTTATATTAATTGATACTTTTGAGTTTGCTGATTTTATTTCTAAAAATTCTTCAAGCATTGTCAACAAACTATTCCAATGGTCTTTGGTATCTAAGCAAACCATTCTTTCACAATCAAACTTTCTTTAACATAATTTTCTAAAATATCATTACGGAGGTCAAAATTTCTGAATAATTTTACAATGCCCCTTATCTTTTTTTTAATTTCATTTATATTCGAATTAGAAATTTTTTGCATAACCAATATGAAACATAACATCTGCTGTTATACCTAGTTCAAATTCTAAATCTAACGCTTTGTTTATTAAAATTTATAATTTTGTGTACTTGAGCGTTTGCTCTCTGGAATTCCTGGGAATAAAGTAAATTCCAGAAATATGAAAAGTTTGAAAAAAAATCTTAAGAGTTCTCGGGATCCCAGATTCCCTGGGAAAAAAACTAGAAGGAAATCTAAGACCTTTGTTAGTGTATTCTAAATTGGCTAATTAAGAGGACTTGGTACCCTTCAAACAATTTTTTTTATTTGTACTCTTAAAAATTGTGTGTTTCAGAATACCATAGAGGGATTCCGTTGAAGAAAATAATTTTATTTGAAACTCTTTGGATATATATTGTTGTAATAATTTTAAAAATTAAATTTTTTAAATAATTTGGAAAATTTTCAAAGCCCTACTCTCCTTCTTTATTTATTAATATTTTCACACAAATTTTTAGTAATGTTTTCAAGTACGGTTTAAAGAGCTTTAGGGAACAACTTTGCAATAACTTACTTAGTTTGGAGAGGAAAAAACAAAGTTTTGATGTGAACGTGGAAAATTATAATAATAATGAAAAAGGGGGGGGGGAAACAAGATCATGTACATAGAATTTTTTTTTTTAAAAAAAATATTCGTTTGATTGCAAAATGAATCCCTATTTTTTTACATATATTATATGTAAAGCACAGAAAGAAAAAGTGGAAGTGATTGGAATATATACAGGGTGTTTCGAAACTCAAAGACAAAAATTTAAAATGGATTGAAAACACCTTTATAAGCAATTTTCACCATACAATGCATATTCGGAGATCAAGCGGTGAGCCGCTAGACAGCTCTGTAATAGAAAGCATAAAGTGCGAGTTTTCTTACACATTGTTCTTTCTACCGTGGATTTCAGGAGGCATAGCGACGTACAATAATTAAGAAAAGGCAATGTATCCAGAAATACATGGCAGAAAGAAGGATGTGTAAGAAAATTCGCATTTTATGCATTCCATTACTGTGCCGTTTAGATGTTTACTACTCGCTCTCCGCCTATTCAGTGTATGGTGAAAAATACTAGTTTAGATGTTTTCTATCACCCCTTAAATGTTTGCTCATGAGCTTCGAAACATCCTTTATTTGTGGAAGAAGTAGCATTATAAATGCATTGATACATTGAAAAAGCACAAACTGAGAAGAAACGTTCTAAAAAATAAGTATGAAACAACATTATGTGCGTTAGTTAACGTAAAATTAGTTTTAACTATATATATATATTCCAAATAGTAATTGCCTTTTTTATGTAATTTCAGCGCATGTTTTTAATAATGTATTACTTTTTCAGATTAATAACTGCATTGATAAATTTCACGATCCCCCATCTGGGATTCAAATAGATGAATTTGGATTTTGAAATAAAAATTTATCAATTGTTATAATAAGAGAACTATTTGAGGAAATAGTGAACCATAGATTGAGAGATGTTTTCATAATAGCATCAGTGGTGACAAAAAATTAAAACATTATATCAATAGCAAGTATCACGAAAAATGCCTCTATCACTTATAGAGTAAATCATATTAATTCTTATTTACAGCATATACTCAAGCCATATTCCCACCTTTAGAAGATTTAACTGCATTAAACAAAAATATGTTAATTATGTCCGGTAACTATTCTCTGCTATCTGTATTTAAAAATTATAACATTTAACCCCCCAAAATAATTCATAGATTAGCCAGTAAGATCTTCATACAGTCAAATTTACATAATAAGACAATTCTGCATTGGATTTTGGGACACTCAAAATTTTTGGAGGGAACAGGAGAACAATCTCGCAAAATCGGTAACGGAATCCAATGTATACATCGACCGGCTTTCCCAGAACATATCAATTGCAAAATTTTCAATGACAGAATGAAAAGAATTAATGAAAATTCTTATTCATAAAATTAGCTTAAAATTTTAGGAAACATCCCAACCGTAGACATACTGTCCGACAAAAAGCAGAAGAGAGAAAATACTAATCCCTCGAATCATCAGCAAAATGATCATAACTCTCGGGCCTTCATATAATATCAAACTGCTATATTTACATAGAGATATATGATGAATAAGTACACAAATTATATAATTATTAATGTAAAATGTAGTAAGATATGATTTATTGTTTGTTTGTATGAAATATAGAGAAACAAATGCTATAATAACTTTACATAATTAAAACTAGCTCGATAAAAATACTCAATAAACAAATTACAAAGCCCGAGTTTCAACAATCACTTGTAGTCAAAGTTTTAGTCAGTAAAATAACAATAAACTCTGCAATTATGATTAAAATAAAATAAATTTTGAATAGTTATTGAAAGTAAAAAAATGGCATGATGTTACTGACATCTCTAAAAAAGGAGTGTGTTCAAATCTCAAAATGTATTTGATTACATATTTCAGTTTTAATCATTTTCAAATATATACTCCGTTAAAGAGTTAGAAGCGACTGTGTACATTTATAATCATTTAATGTATTTGTTTTATTTTTAAGAAGATTAACTGATTATTAATTTTAGCTCGCTGAAAAATAAGGAGTATGTCTAATACACAAACTCCTCGAAATTTCGTGCACCGTATTTGCAATTAAATTATGTGTTGCATAAAGCCGTAAAAACAGTTGAAAAGCAGCTGGTAAAAAAAGAAGGAATGAAATGTCTAGTAACTTAAGCAAAAGCAACTCTTACACCTTCAGAATTTGTAATTCTGCCTATCTAAACGACTTCATTTTCCAGAAAATTAAGGATGGCGGGGATTTTTTAATGTATTTTTTCCCTCAAAACTTTTTCTTTTGTCTGGGTGCATTTTATTCTGTGCTTCTGCTGTGTGACATTTTTTTCATGCCCAATTTCTTTTTCCCTATGACCTCATTTTGGAATCGAAGCACATACAACGATTTGAAGAAAAATTTCCCCCACTTCCGATTTCGAAGCCAGGAGCGAAAGGGGCCGCTTATGGCCCTTACTTCCGGCCGTCGTTTCGGCCAGCTGACCGGAAGTGATCACGTGTGCCCCCTTTTTTGGCAATCCCCTTTAATCGAGGACCCGTGCCCAGAATGAGAGATTTCTTCATCTTTCTTTTTAGTTTTGTTGTTTGGTTAGCTTTGTTCTTTCCTGTTCTTGTTTTTTCATGTCATAAAAACGATAAAAAAGACCTTGAGTAGAAAAATACAAGTTTGAATATGCAACACAAACTACGTAATGTTTCTGTGCAATTGTTGCAGAGGCCTTGAAGTAATCATCAGCAATAATTAATTCAATGTATTTAAGAAATGGCTAATGCTTGACCATTATTTTCGGGTCTGAATAAAATATTAATTAAGAATTTAAAATTCATCATGCATGTTCTAAAACAGTATTTCTTGAAAAACTTCAGTACGCATACCCCCAAATGACTTGGTTCCTTTCCACGAACCCCCTGTCTAGAGTCTTCCAGTCATTCCCACATCTATTACAACTACTACAATTCCAAAAACTTCTGCAAGAAATATGTATGCTGGATTAAATTAAATTATCTATTTTATAAATTTTACAATATATTTTTTTATGTTTTCTGTTACGAAACAAACTAACACAAAAATTAGAAAAGAAAAAAATTAATAGAATATTTGGGACTGCATTGAATCACAAAATTTTGCGCAATTAGTTCTCAAAAGAGTATAAGTATGATTTCAGATCTGGAGCTACGTTTAATTAGTTTCTATATTTATTTTTACGTAAGTATTGAAAAAAGACACCCTTTAAGAAGCATTATAACATTTTTAGAATATTCACTGTATTCATCACCGTAACGAGCCAAAACCTTTTCTGGGTTCCCCCTTCCGTCGCTGAGGAGCTTTTTCAGAGTGGCAAAAGAAGCGAGCTTCAGCAATTTCTCTTTTTCTGGAATCGACTATGAAGCTAGTCCAAAATGCTTTTCCTTGAAAGAATTACATATCCACATATCACACAAGAATATGTATCCACATATCACACAAGAATATATATCCACATATCACACAAAAATATGTATCCACATATTTTCAGGCTTTGAAAAATATTTTGCAAACGAAGGTATTATGTGTTGAATTACCATATCACTGACTGTTCTATTTAACGCGACTCGTGAAGAGAAATTGTAAAGTGTCTCGAACACTTAAGGCTGTCCTTCCACAGTACACTTTATTAAAAAATATCAAAAACATTTCCCATATATTCAATTCTGTCGATAATTTGAAAAATGTAACAACTTTTTATAGCGTTGGACTAGGTTTATTAATTTGGTCCAAAATATCATTCATGTATACACATATTTTAGCTATTCTAATAAATATCCTGGATACAAGATTCTTAAAGACATGTTCTTCCAAAAAAAAGTGTTAGCTGGAAATGAACAATCACATCAGAACTTTACACGAAGACATCCATTTAGCTTCTGTGAGCAAACCAAAGGGTTGTGAAAGCTTTCCATGTCGGCTCATAGAAATTTAAACAACCTGAAGTAGTTAGGATTAAACTTGATAAAATTGACGATTTTGACCGCTTCATCAATAACGTTTCGCAAATTAGAGACTGAAATTTTGATTCAAGGCTGCATTTGTGAATACAATAGTGAGTTCATTGCATTTTGAGTGTGACTTTTGCCACGTGTGTATAGAGGCCTAAGTAACAACCTTTCATCGATTTTCCTAGAACTGCGGTGAGCCTAACGCATTTTGAACATCGAATTCTAATTCCCATGGAATAATTATAATTTACTTCAAATGCGTTCTTTACCAATCGTACAGTCTTTCAATGAAGGATGAATAAGAATTTTTTCGATTTCCAAACCTTTCAAATATCTAGCAAATACCAGTATTACAGAACATTGCGCAAGGTTGGTACTTTGTTCAATTTGTATATAACAAAATTTGATTGATTGTTCAGTAACAACTCAATTGAAAGCAACACGAGGCCGTCCAGTGACAGATCTCGTAGTTTTGAGCCTCGATCAAGTAACGTGAATGATACTGGAACTGCTACTATACTTTCGAAATTTCACCGTCATGCCAATTGGATGGGGAAAAAATTCCATGCCTTTGAGATGACTTATAACTATACTCTCAAGATTGCCTGACATGTCATATATGATTTGAGACACCTTGTTATTTGACAGATGTATTAGATTCATTTTATGAGAACTTTACTCTTCAGGTATACTTGACATGCACTCTAAGCAAACACCTGACCACATTTTTGATGCATTTTGAAATTATATTTTCACCAATGGTGTGGGGTTTGCCTCGTCTTGCAATATGTTAGCTAATATAGTGTTGGGCTTCAGTATCTCGGACAGAATCAATTTTGGTAGATTTAAAATATGTTTTTACATTTACAGAACTCTGAAATTGCAAACGTAGAAAATTGACATCTTTATGTTGGTACATAAATATTGTGTGAGTAATCCAATGACTTGGATGACTCTTTTCCTCAATGTGCGGATGCTCTCTTCAAGAGCTAAGGTAGATGTTAAAACGTTTTGAAAGCTAGGACAAATGGGAATCACTTTTCGCTTACTTGTTAAGAGTTCTGCAAAAAATGACAGGGCGAAATTTCTCCTTACTGATATATCAAGTGTTGGAATCAACCCTGTCTCTGAATGTCAGTCGACCTCCTCACCCACCAAGGGGTAGAAAAACATCCCTCGTGGTGGCGGGGAAACGCAAAGCCGCCGAAAAACTTCATAGAGAATCACTCGTAATATTTTCTTACATATTACACAGTGAGGCTTAGGGCAGCCCTTTTCTGACACTTGATAGAAAGACATTCCCTGATGTAGAGGAGAACACAAAGCCGTCGAAAAGGCTTCGTTGAGAATTGTTCTTAATATTTCTCTTCATACAACACAATGAGAATTAGGGCAGCCTTCTTCTTAACATGAAAACAGATAATTAATGTAGCTTATCAAGTATATTTCCTTTTTTTATTTATTATTTTCCATAAAGAAAAGAAAACTCCAGTTTGTTTATTCATCTGCTCTGGTTGTGGTTTCATTCTAATGTCGTATTGTTGGCATAACCAGTGTGAGATTATATACATGGCATTTCATTTTATGTTATAGTCAACTTTCACTTCCGCACAGATTCACCGTTTGGTCACTCATCTATAGCGTATATCACGTGTATAGAGTGCAATTGATAAAAATATTGACTTATAAAGGATTGTAGGACTAACACACACATGCCTGAATACAAATGCCTATAATAAATGTTAAACACAACACTATTTAATTTATTCTGAAGAATATCTTGGGCATGCGTCAATAATCAAACCTAAAACACTGTGGAACAGTGAACCGTTAGGAACGAAATTGCCAATCCTTAGCAGAGGTTGAACTCGACGAAAAAAAAAATACAAGTTTATCCTTCCAGCGGATACTACACATCTTTTATCGAAACCTTTATAGATATAAAATATCAACATTATAAATGACAGTATTAGTAAAAACCTCTCTCTACGTTTTGAAATTCGTTTATTCTTTTTAGCTCGCTGACCGCCATTACCATTTTCTTTGCGCGTACCTCCTGGATTATGCATACCCCCGGAAGGAAATCTGTGTTCTGAATTATTCAGAAATATATTATTATTACTAAGTGTTTTCAATTTAATATTCAAATTATTCACATCCGTTTTTTGAAAAATCAGTACAAGCTTACAGTCGAAAAAATGTTTAGATTATAAAGAGATTGCAGTGTATGTCAAATAATTGCTTGAAATAAATTTGATGACAGATAACATCTTTTTTATACTGATAATTGGTGCTTGTATGATTTGATTGCTTATCAACTAGCAATTGAAATAAAAAAAAAAGAATATTTGTGACGAATCTTGTAGCTTTAAGCTTCTATCAAGTGACGAGGATGATATCGATGTGAGCTGTCACTTCGCTCTCCTAAATTCTACACCATCTCAATGTAATGATTTTGAGTAACGATAGAACCGCCAGGAGTATTTTCAATTGAAAAGTAACTCCTTTTGGGGAAAATGGTTTCCATCAACAAGAAAAAAACATGAAAAAAGTATTTACAATAAATATTAGATAACTATTTAATAATATTGAATAATTACTTTTGCCATTTAATAGATAATTTTAGGGTAATTTTTTGGAAATTAGTTTTTTTCGTATCCCCTTTAACCATAAGATAATCTCGGATTACATTTACTTTATTATTTGTTTATTTATTTTTAACTTTAAGAATTCGTCTACTTATGAGAACAAAATTATATTTTTCAGCATAAATGTCCAGATGTTCGTAGAAGTATATGGGGAAAAATAATTTACTATAAAAATAATAAGTTATTTTCATAATGTTGTATTATTAGAAAAATCATTGCGAAACATTTTACTATTCTCTAAAAACTATAGAACTAGAACACAATATGAATTTCTTTGGTCATTTTATTCTGAGGCATAATATGATTTAATTTCCTTAGTGCGTTTTCTTAACTTGAAAATTCCTTTTTTTAACTCTAAAAGGAACATGCGCATAAATCGTAATCAAAACAAATCAAATATCTGACTCGAAAAATGCACCTACTAAAAATATAGATGTTGAATTACTTGAAATACATTCAAAATCAGAAACAAAAATTTTAATTCTTTCTTGGATTGCGTATAAATTCTGAATAAAACATCATTATTTACTTCTAAAATTAATATTTAAGGTAAATCATAATAATCTTTTTAAACATTTAAGAACCTCCACAGTAAAAATTTTAAAAAAAGAAGATAAATGTTAAATTACTCGAAGTATATTTGAAGTTAGACACCAAAATTTGATTCGATTTATGATTACAACGAGATTCTGAAAATACATCATATATTTACTTCTGATATTAGTATTTTGAGTATATAGAGATAATCGTTTACTAACACTTAATCGTTATCTCAGTTATAAACGTTTCTATAAAAGCAGATAGATATTGAATTATTTGAAGTTATATTCGAAATGTTACTCTAAAGTTTACTGAATTTTGCGATTATCTAAAATTAATGATAAAAATATTCTTCAGTATTTGCAGAAATCAGTTATGAAAATCTGATTACAATGGAAGGCTAGTTTAATAACATTATAATAGGAATGAAAAACTATATAACTTTTCGATTAATACCATTCACAAACTATTACATAAACTATTAAACACATAATTACGCTCATATCTTATAATTTATATCTTCATTACAAATACTCGTCTGAGAGGGCTGCAAAACAAATCGATGGAATATTGAATCCAGAACGAATACCATGTTAAGCTTCTTCAGATTTGATTAGAGCACTACAGGAAAAGGAGTAATTTCCTCAAGGCACCATTCTCATAGAAGTTAAATATGTTTTGACTTGTTTTATTTAATATCAATTTCCCCTCACTCGCTCTCTTTTGCTCTCTGATGAAAAACACCGAAGGAAAAAATAACAAGTAAATAAATAACCATAAATAACTTCTTCGTAGAATTGACGCATTTCTAATTATTCCGCGTCGTTTCACAGAGTTGTTATTATTCGCTTCCAACTTCGATTTATGAATTTTTCGGTTCTTTAAGGCAAGAATCTTAAATAAAACGAAGTAAAGAAGGAAGGAAGGAAGGAAAGGAAGGAAGGGAGGAAAAAAAACTTGCATTTATTCGCTACATTTATTAAAATCGAACATCGTTCGTCTCGCACAAGTAAACAAAAGTAATTCGGGAAATTTTTACTTTATAACAATGCGTGGGTAGGTACAATCAGTAAACGGAAAAAGAACGATCGATGCTCTGTGCTCTTAGCTGTGGTAAATTACCTATTTATTTAAAAGAATCCTGAGATCAATCGAATATCCATTAATTACGTGTTCACACGGCGTTTCCTGTGCAATCGAGGGGAGCGTCGACAAATCTAAATAATCTGGTTATTTAAGTCTAGAGACAGAATGACATGTTAAGGTTCCAGCCCGCCAGCCATCTTAAGTGGATTCGCAAGTGTCAAAGGTTTGATATTTCTACTAACATTCTCAATTTTAGGCTGCCGTGTTTATCTTTGTACAACAGAGGATTTCAAAAGAGGATATAAAAAGTAAATTATTTTAATAGAAATACCATGATGGCTCAAGAAGCCCTCGAATTAGGAGTGAAAAAAATGGGATCATTCATGATTTTCCAAATGGTAAGTCGAGAACCGGTACTAGGGTCACAAAAAAAAAAAAAAAAAAAATGCTGGTTGCTCAGCTTTTGTTTCATGATACAAGGATTGTTCTTGATTATGAAGACAAATGGCACCATTAAGGTAAATCGGTGTTACCATTGGAAGCTGCCATCTGTTAAACGGAGCCAAAAAATTTTTAGATCAATTTATATGTTAATTTTGATTTGTTTGTCATTTGCTGCCAAATCAGAATTCAATCGCTGCCACGAATAGGTGTCGACATCATTTTGCATCCTGGATTAATCATTTTGCACCAGAAATCAAGCAAAAATCAAAACACTGGGTTCCTTTTTGTAAATATTTTCTAAAACAAAAGCGAAGATTATCTCATCGGCCGGAAAAGTTAAGACAGAGAATTTTTGAGGTGCGAAAAGCCTCATGACCACAAATACGATTAAATGAGATTTAGACAGCTGTCTAGTGAATCGTGAGGGTTACAAACCATTTTTGATGTTACGAGTACTATCTCTTACAATTTCCAAGTACTTATTGAACGACCCTCATATCATAATTTATTAAGCGATGAAGAATATTTGTATGAAAATTCGGATTTTTGGGTAATTTAAATCTGACCGTACAATTTAACAATATAACAATATTACTATTTGTGGATGCTGCGAGCAAACTCAATCTTTGGCCAAATTGGGTGTGAAATGGTATTTACAAAATTTTTATAAATCTAACTTTATTTCACAATGAGTGTAATGGGAATTCCTTGCCTTATGAAATTTCAGATACTACCAAGGAACATTTGCCTTCCCTCAATCAACATCAACAAAATACAGATTAGAAATCCATTTAGATTTAAATTAGAATCCGAGACTAGACTTATGGATGTTGAATCTGTAAATCAATTGTTGGGTGACACATCCCAAAAAATACCCCAAACGAATTGGTAATAGAATCATGTTCAAAGAAATCTAAATAACATATTATTTAACTTTCATTCTCAAAATAAGCTGTAAGTTTTTAGTGGGTCATGAAATTCTTTTTAAAGAAATAACTGGGTCACAGGAAAAAAAATGTGAAACACTGGCTAACTCATTGCTTAATTATTCACTGATCTTTTTTTTTCTTTTCTTTTTCAAAGAAGTCTATGAGTATGATGCCCTCACATCCCTCGGAGCCATCGCCATAACATTTTCTTCTTTACAGTTTAGAAAACTTCCACGAAATCTTTGAAGCTAATTATCCGGAATCAAATTATTTATTTTGACTGTTACTTGGTTTCTGGTCTGTAATGGTGAATACAGTTAGCATCAACGTTGGCAACTCGACACAACAGCAATTAAAACTAACCCATGAATCAGTACAAGTTCTTTTTTTTTAAACTGTTCAATACCGCGAAGCATGTAATGGTAAATTTCCTTAGCAACGTCATCTGTTGTCAAAAGCAGGTACTTTTTTGAGCCACCTTCATAACGAAAAATTCGGTCTGATTACTGTATTCCTATCATTTTCAACAGCCTTTATATTTCTTTGAGTGATTTGTAATTAGGGTTTCATATCTTACGGAGATGTATTTAAAAACTATTCTTAAACTTATAAGAAAAATACAATCATCCAGAATCCTTCCTTATTGCTTAATGTTATAACTACTATGCACATTATTACATCAAATCATTACTCGTGATTCCGGATTTGAGAAATAAATTAAAAATTCTATGCAATTAATATTAAGTTCATGAGTACAAAAAAGGGCTTGCAAACGATAGCCTCAAGTGTTCCTGCGGCTAGTATTACTTAGAAGATACGAGATTAATTAAATATTTTCTTCTCTATTTTTTTTTAAAAAAAATGAAAATAATTTTCTAATTAAATGCATTCTAATAAGTGCTTAAAATTATGTAAAAATAGTGTCTGATGTAATTGAAAGCTTTAATAAGTGGTGCATTTTTATATTCATTTCCGAATGTTATAGCATAATTTATGCAAGAAAATTATTTTCTGCATTTTATGGATTTAAGAAGGCGTTACTGATCTGAAATAGAGGTTTTGTGCAAAACTAAATTTAATGTTTTAGTGTGATGCTAGCAAAACTAAACAAAACCGTTTCATATGAAGAAATTATTTTGATTTGTATGTTTCTATATATTTCATACTCGTTATTTAAATATAGATACACTTTGCGAATAAAGACATTTTGGATTCTTCCTAAGTTCTTAAAACACCAATATTGACCGAAACATCGATACGTGTGATTTATTTATGGAAAATGAAATACTTTAATAACAAGCACATTAAGAATGTATGTAGCCGTGTCGCAGGACTGATGCATGTTAAATTTGTCAAGATCTCAAGCTCTCGAGCTGACATGCTGCGGAAGTTTGGAGAGGGAGGTGTTAGCTTAGATGTAGTCCTCTTCACTTCACCGATGATCCAAAATACGAGGTTCGTTGCCAATAGCCTTCATGTTTCATCTGAGATCAACGTTAAAAAACAATCAATGAATCAATCGGTATGTATGTAAATGTTTAAATTTAATTATAGTTTCAAGTTATAAAGAAAACAATAATAAAACATAATTTGCTGTATTAATTGAAAATTCAATATTCTTGTTACCCCCAAAGCTATGCAATTCATTTTTTTTTACCTTACATTCATATTCAAATTTACCTTTTTTATTATTTTTCTTACAAGAATTTTCTTTTGAGATCTATCGGTCATTTTTTAATTAGTTGTGGTAGGAAACAAGCACCAAAAATAACATTTAAAACTTGTACTTTGTTACATAATATTTCGTTGAAAAATCAACAATTTAATGATTATCCATTTTCCTTTTAGTTATATAAAGTTTAAAGGAAATTACTTTTGTCCAAAAAGTCTGGAAATCATTTACTAAAGAAAACTATTTTTTTTACAAAAATGTTGTTAAAATAAATAGGAAGATATCGAATTGAACTTAAAGTGAGTGTAATTGAAGAATATCGTATAATTACTCATTAATATTTCTAAAAATACAGTTATACTCTAATTTTGTTTCAGTATGTTTATAAAGACTCACACTCACTCATTTACTTACTCATTCATTTATTCAGTCACTCATTAACTTATTTGCTTATGTATTGGGTATAGGAAAGAAATATAAATATATATAAAAAAAACACTTTATTTTGAAAAGTGATCGGGTGACCATGTGGTCGTTATTTAAGCAATAATCTCTCGGGTGGCTGATTATTATGTCAGTCTTGAATGATTATGCTATTACATTCTCAGTTTTATATATATATATATATATATATATATATATATATATATATATATATTATGTTCCCAATTTCTTATAACAGCTACTAAAAATACATAAGAAACGAAGATGATGTTACATATGTTTCTAAAAAGCATTGTCAGAGGGGAAATATATATAAATATTCGTATAAGATTGTGACGTTGGGCTATTCACGATTTTCTCTTTACTAACCTTGGGGACTTTGATTGGGATTGATTGCATGAAATAACAATTTGTTCTCTACCAAAATAAAACGTGTTTATATTAATTAGATGCAAGTGGAGATAAAATGATGTGAGTCAGATATAGTGATTTAAATGAAGCGAAATTTCGAGGATAGAGGAAGAGTGTAGTTAACTCTTAGTATATTTCTAGCAAGATGCCGATAATATCAAGAGTAGTTACTGGTTATAGCTGTCGCAGAGGATTTGACAGATAAAAGCAACAGCAACTGGAAAGGTTTTGGTAAGAGAGTATTATTATAATAATATTTGAATTGGTGGGTTAATCTTAAAGTCCAGAGAAAGCTATAACTCTTTGAATATTTTATTACAGTAATTGATGAATAAGCAGTTGAGTTGGAACTGACTTACGTGATTTCGCATCAGTTATTGACTTTTAGAGTTAGTTATATTTACTTATACGATGACACACGAGTCAGGTAGAAGTAATACAATGTTACAGAATATGCATTTGTAGGCGAATGGCCCTAACTAATTTTTAAAAACACTGTAACAATCAATATTTATTTCCTTCTCTTTCCAATTTTAATTCCTATATGTGTCTAATCTAATATTTAATATAAAAATTCAGTGTTTATCTTACCGAACCAAAGAGTAAGATAAACACTAACCAAGTCCTTAGAAGATTTATAGATAAATGCTTGAATCCTTGACCTTTTGCAGATCTTAAAGATCCTTACTCAACGCAGGACTGATTCAGAACCTTTACGTTGAAAACTTCAGCTCACTATCTCTAACAACTAGCTATCAACTCTTTTATTAAACACTTCACTGTTTATCTCTCTGTTTCTTTATTTATGTTTATTTTTTTATTTGTGTGTGCGTGTGTGTGTGTGTGCGTGTGTGTATACAGACAGAGAGAGATTCTTAATAGAGATTTATACACACACATATATATACATGTGTGTGTATGTGTGCGTGCGTGCGTGAGTGTGTGTGTGTGTACGTATAGCGTTTTTTGTGAAGTTCCTTCTTTTCAACCTTTGATTGAGCACCTAAACAAAGAAATAAATGGTAAGAGATGGGAATGCATGGAGGGCATCTAAGCATTTCTCTAACTATAATCTCTGTTATAACCAAACTTCATCTAACGGTTTTTAGCTGAGCTGAAGGCACGCAAACAAATGTGGTACAAATGAAGCTCCCACAAAGAGTGAGTTGCATAGTGTTATTCGCTTTCTTTAAATGGAAGGTAAGTAATGCAGTCGATATTCACTAAGAAATGAACCGAGTATATGGTTAACACTTTATAAAGTTATGGGGTTGAGCGTGAATGTCGTAGACATTTTAAAGACGGGTGAACTGACGTCCCTGATGAAATGGAACAAAGAAACAAGTCTGATCAAACAAACCTTCAACAGTATGAAAGCTGTGGGTACGGATTTGGGACAAAAAGTGTGTCTTGCTTGTTGACTTTATGGAATCCGGGACTACGTTCAATGCAGCTGTTTATTGACGAGCTTCACGGTTATTATAACGAGTCATTCAAGAAAAAGCGGAATGCTGAATTCTGATGTTGTCCTAAATCAAGATAACACCCACCCTTACAATGTATATAATAACCATAAAGCTTCTGAAGTAGTTTAAAATGGTTGATCATCCAAAGTATAGCTCTTACTGACTTAGCTCAGAGCGATTTTCAACTTATCTTTAAATTAAAGAACAGGGTAAGCAGTCCAAGTTTACAGACCATTAAGCAGCATCGAAACAGCGGTCCATCTCATATCATTGGTGGCCACGTTTTCCAGAAATTTCGTCTACCGATATGACAAATGCCTGAATCATCACGGTGATTATGTTGAAAAGTAAAACACACACACACACACACACACACACACACACACACACATATATATATATATATATATATATCTTCAGATCTATTCATTAGACTTCAAAAATTCTAATCCGATGTATATGGATATGTTTCATTTATTGGTACAAATTTATTTTTAATTCAACCAAATTCATTTTAAGTTCCCAAAGTGTTTATTTGAAGGGGAAATGCGATGGCACCTACGTCATAACATTACAATAGTATGATACTTAAATAATGATTTCTGTATTTGAAAAATATCTACCATAAAAGCCTTTCGAAGGCTTACGTTCTATAGGTAAGTACAGGAATCATGAACCCGAGGTACCATAGTGAATTTTTTCTTTCCCATAAGGCTTACTTTCTTTGAAAAATATAGATTATTTTTTTCCAGGATACTCCAGTTATCCTTCTTTATTTTCAACCTATTTCCTTGCCATTCATGTTACCTTTTACTTCCTTTTTTTCTGCATACATTATTGTTTAAATAATTGTTTTCATTGGTGTTTAGCCAAATTTGATTTTAACCCTTGTCACTCACGTCTACCGTAATAGAAAATATATCTGTGGAATAAAATGTTACATACATATATATCAAATTTTAAAACTGTTTTAAAATTTAAAGTTTACTTTGGTAAAAGGTTTTATGTTTCTCTCTGTCTCTCTTTCGCTTTTATATATGTTTTTCTCTTTTTTTTTTCTCTCGATAACTTTGAGCTATAATTGTTCGCCTTTCTACCATTCTCTTATTTCAAGCATAGGAAAGAACGAAATTTCGTAATGAAATAACTAGTTTCTAGCTTTTTTCTGTAATCTATTCGACGGAATTTTACATTAATATATGTTGTCGTGTCTAGCATTAAAAAAACATTTTTGTATTTAGAACGGCTGCCAAAAACTGTTTAATGTTATTTTTTTAGTACCTTCATAGAATAATCAAGTGGTTATTCATGATTTTAGTCTTTTAATAAGTTATTCAGTACCGTATAGTACAAAATTTATTAAAATAATAACTATAATTTTGTTGGAAAATTAATTACGTGTATGATAAAAGATATTAATGATATTTATAATGCTTTCCATAATATATATATATATATATATATATATATATATATATATATATATATCAGTGTGCGTATGATGAAATTCGCGTTTGCGTGAAACTAAGAGAGCTGAAATTTTCTTAAAATTTTCTGAATTCAATACATCTATTAAAGTAAGAGGATATCTTATGATCAACATTAAAGTTAAATTTACAACAGTAAACGTTATTATTTTACTGTATAAAATACGGCCCTTTTCCTCTATTTTGAAAGTGAAAAGGATTTAAATCTATTAGTAGGCTCAAGAAAATTACAATTATTTTTAAGCATTCAGTTTTTTCTTCTTCATATCATGTTTATTTTAAACCAAGTTTACTCTTTAGAACACAACTCTTCTGATATTGGGCTGTTCGTAATTTTCTCTTCACTAACCTCAAAGACATTATAGTAATTTGAATTGCATAAAATTGCAATTTTGTCTCATCCAAAATAAAATGTGATTATGTAAATTATATGATGATGATAGAAGGGAAGTAAATTGAATTAGGTTTAGTGATATATAAATGAAATAGAATTTAAAGGAAAATGAAGAGAAATAGAAGGTAACATCTGACTGATAAATGTTTGTAAGTTGTATTAAAGAATCATAATTAATCTTTTGGATTGAAGTGAGTCCTAAAGTTCTAAAATAAGCTATTTGCGAGAAGTGGTTGAATTAGAACGAGGGAACTGGTATGCTAAGACTTTGTTAGTTGATCCTAATTCGGAATTCACGAGTTAAATGGCATTCGATGAAAAGAGATTTTATCTATTCTCAGTGATTATTAATAAATTATGTTATCTTGCTCCAGCGTGTTTTTATTTGGAATTTAGTAATTAATAACTTTAAGTGACCTGAAAGATACCAATAGAATTAAATAAGGAAGAAAGAGCGTTATACTGTATCACTTGAAGTGTAGAAATACCATTTTCTAGTGAAAATCAACAATTTTTTTCGCTTTAGGTATAAAAAAAAATTCTTAATGATTTTTATGTTTTCAGCAAAAAAGAGCAATGAAATAAATTCAGAAAAGGGGCTAATTTTGAAGAACTAGGAATTATTCAAATTATAATTAATACAAGAGAGTAATTTTCCTTTGAGTATGTGTGTGTTTGTAACCCTTTCTCTTTGTTTCGTTGTCTGTCTCTGTCACTCAAAAGATGAACCTATTATACGGGTTCCACGGTAAATAATGTTAGATTAATAATTCTACTTCAAATGGTTTCTAAGTATTCTTCTTCAGATTGAAATAGCTAATTTAAGAATTTTATATTTACTCTATCTTTTAGGTAAATCAATTTGCTTGGATACTTTGTAAAATTTTCGGAATTCCTTTTGTTACACCCCCGCTTGGATGCTTAGGATCTGATCCATCAAAACTCATTTATTAATTAAGTAATAAAATAGTAAGGAGAAATTAACTGGATTTTATTAACTCTTATAATGGTCCAATAATTCAATTATTGATACAAATGTGGTGTGGTAACAAACTAGCGTCTGTAACGATCAATCGTAATAAAAAAATCCTACTTATCTCAGTTCTAGCAAAAGTGGATCTAAGTGATGAAAAATACTTCTTTACTGGTTCTGAGTCAAATATCATCTTTCTGTCGATCACTTATGTCGTGTATCATAATCTCGCAAACATTCTATCTTCTCTTAATAGTTTCAACACGTTTAATCTCTCTATCTCATCCTCATCTTCTATATTCTCTCTACATTTCTAATATATATTGAAATGCTGATTTATGTAAGTCACTGTTCATTCATAAGGTGAGGTTCTCAAATCAAATAACATAATAAAGTAGCAAAAAAGGTTTTTTGAAGAGGGAAATGTACAAGAACTTGTTGCAGACTCTTCAATTTATACTATATGTCAAACATTTTATAATACAAATCAGCTGTAGTTACAATAGTTGTTCCTGTTCCTTCTAAGGTTGAATGATTGATAGAGTTAAAGACTTGCAACTGATGATTATTATACATCCAAGCCGTTGTGCTGATGTCCATTTAATCCATCAGGACTCAAAATCCTCGCGATGGGGAGCAATTGAGTGTAAAGTGGGTGGCCATCTCAGTTGTCAACTTCATCATTGGAGATTCGTTGCCGATAGTCATTGTTTTACTTTGAGTACGACATTAGTAAATCAATCAATAAAGATAAAATTAATAAAGTAGAATCTCATATATTTTCTTAATATATACAACATAGCCTTATAATATTTTATCCGTAATTTCAAAAGACTTGAAATTTTTAGATGTGACATCAATTTTGATTTCGAAACTATATAAGATACTATATCTTAGCAAACAAGCCATGTGTGTGAGAACATTATAAAAATAAACATTCCTTGGGCATGATATTTTGAATTTCTCTTAACTTCTTAGCATTGTTGCATAAGGAACTTTCTCTAGGAAACGAAAAAAAAATGTCTAATATCTTTGGAAGCAATGATGTAACATCCCGATACTTACCGACTTTTTTCACTTTCTTTTAAAATTCAAAATTAATTGTCCCGAATGAATCGTAAAGTAACCAGAAAGTCTCACAGAGACTATAAGAAAGTTATTTTATTCGGATCAATCAATATGTATACGTTAATCTCTACCCTACTATATCTGTAGCAAGGAACTCTATACACATTAGATCTAACGTTTGATATAATAACTTAGTATTTATCTTGCCAAACCAATCAGATTTGAATCTTTAGAAAATTTATAGATGAGGATTCGAATACTTGACCATCTGTAGATCTTTACAACCCTCATTCCTAAGACACCTTACTCATTGCAGGTATGAAACATATCTCTTACTTTGATGATTTCAACTCACAATCTCTAACTCTGAATAAACTTACAACTCTCACTGCTTATTTCTCGATTCTATTCGATTTGATTCTTCTCAATTCTACTCATTATACTTCTATAATTCTAAGATAATCTACACAAGTCTCGTTTCATCTATTGGGAGAAATATTCTATTCAACTAAATTCATTTAAAGTCCTCTAAGTGTTAGTTGAAGAAGGGGGGAGAGATACTGATTTTTAAAAACCTTCTTTCATTTATCTTTCAGATCATTTGGATGAAAATTGTATACTATGCTGTATAATATCAAATCAGCTATTTAATAAACAATGTTTCATTGGTGAGCTTTATTTTGCTTGGAACTATAGCAAAGTTTTCAAGTTTTTTAGAAGCATAGTAAAGTGCGTAATGAGTTCTGAATGATAAAGCTTAATTTAACATTTTAAATGAATATTTTTCGTTGCTTGGTTAAAAATATACTTTTCTCATTGTTTGCAACTTATCAGTATTCTTTCTAAAAGGTATACAATTTTAATCAGTTCGTAGTCTATATTCATGTAATAATTTATTTATATGTAAATATTTCCATCTATCAAAGCTAGAGAGAGAGAGAAAGAAATAACATAACCAAAAATAAAGTATAATCTGGTTTTTTTCATCTAAAGCTTATCTGAAATACTGTTTTTTCTGCAGTATATCTAAATAAAGTTAGCAGAAACATTTTTTTAACAATGTTTGATGAAATGCGATTTTTTTAATGTTTAAAATAGTTTTAATCATTTTATATGCTACAATAATTAAGCTTTTTAAGAGTCTAAGTTCAAATACATTCCTTATGGTTACTAAATTGTTGATGCTTCAGTAAGCGGCGAAGTACAGCAGTTTGAAATATATATCCCATCCGAAAATAATTTTTTCGAAGGAAAATTTAAGAATAAAAAGTTATATTTTTAAATTCAATCTAAATTTGGCTCATATTTGTATAAAATAAGAATTCATCAAATGTAATGTTTATTTTGTTGTTAACCATAAACTTTACATATGATGAAATTGGATTTCTAACAATTTCAGAGATTTTGTTCCACCTTTTCTGAGCTCCTATTTCTAAATAAATCACATAATTGCTTATTTTAAAATTTTCTTTTCTATCTTTTGATATCTAATGTTTTCTAAGAAATATTCATTTAAAAAAAATATTTAATTTTTTTTTCTGTTCCAATTCCTTGTACAAGTAGAGTACCGATAGTAGAATTTTTGTGCTTTGATTGATTAGTTGGTTGATTTTATGAGATATAGAAAGCTAATACACCCTTTGTAATTTTATAAAAAAAAGAGTTAAACTTACTTGTTAGCGCCATTTAAAAAGCTATAACAACCACATTATAATTTTGAATTAATATATATATTTTATTTGTTTCTTTATTTTTGATAAACATTTTTTTGTAAAAACTTATAAAACACACTCAACTGTAACATCTCATCCATATTTTCTGTTCTTTTTTCATAATTTTCTTGGGTGAAAATTTTATCACAATGTCTACTAATCTAAAATGAGCTACTTTTATTTTTAAAGTAATAGAAATTCAAAATATAAATTGAGTCCGTATAATATAACTTGTAATCATAGTGAAAAGAAAATAAATTCTACATATAACTCTATATTATATATTAATAAGCATGTCATGTGTAGAATTACATGTACTAGTTACATGAAAATGATATTATATTCCATCCAACAGGCAACTTGAAAATTTTTCTCGTTATACACAGTTAAGCTGAAAAATATATGACTCATTCTCTAAAAATAAATCGACAGTGTATTAATTTTCTAAGTTTCAATCTTATTTTGATAGCTGATTTAGTAGGATTTTATTATATTTTATTGATTCTATTTGCTCCAAGATAGTGATAGGTTCCTCAAATTGTTTTTGTTCGAAAGTGAATGGCAGTTTTTATTTTACTCTTCTATGACCATTTTAGATGTGATTGACTGGAAGAATTAGTGTGAATTGTATTTCTACTTACGTTAAAATTATCACCAGCAAAAATTGTTGCGGATGCGAATTTAATACATTGAATTTAGACTAGAAGAAATTTTAGACAATCATCAGTCCTCAGTTGTAACGGATTTTCCTCACTTTTACTATTAAGTTATTTATTTATTCATTTATCTCAAGCTATAGCTTATTTTTCCTATAACTCTCAAGCTGAAAGTTTGTAAATTATTTAAATAACACGTAATATAAAAAAAAATTAAGTCAATTCCTACTTAAGTCAACAAAGAAAATTTTTATTTTAGTTACTTCTTATTAAATAATTACTATTAATTTAAATATGTGTATACATATGACAGAATCACAATATTAAGTGGCAAAAGAAAGTTTTTCCAGCGATCAACACGCTTCGTCACTGACGGTATTTATTCCTGAACTTATATCCTGCTAAATATCTTATATAAGAGAAAAAATTTTTCTCCCATATAAAACTAAAATTAATTATTTGAAAATCAAATAAAAAAACTTTATGCTTCGACGAGATTTAATCTGAAGGCATGAAGATTTTAGTCCGACGCTCTACCAACTTTGTCATTGTAAGACAAATGATATAGTAGAAGCATTGGCTTGTTTCTTAATTCATCCGGTAAATTAAATAGTTGGAGTGCAGTTTAGCCCAACCACCCTTGGTGACAGGAATCATTTGGTGGTAATTTGCCAAATGGGGCTTTCGTGGTCCGCTTCACGGACATCACATTCAACCAAAAAAAAAAAAAAATCCCCGAGTTTGGCAATTTTTGAAATCAAACCAAGTGGTTGGGATAAACTGCGTTTTCACCAATTAAATTTAATTAATATTCGAAAAAACTGTATTAACATCGTCATCCACTACAAATTTAAAAAATGTATTTGAATTTGAGTGGATGAATAAACATTATTTTATTAATGACTGAAAATTTGAACAAGATATATGTATCTATAGGGAGTGTGTGAATTAATAGTAGGAATTTAAAAATAGAGCTGTGTTTAGTTCCTCTTTTGTTTTGTGTATCCAGTTACAAACTCTAGAACTCTTTGTTTGTAAGAAATAAGAGCAAATATTACCACTTTTTGCTTCAAAATATATTTTAAGTTTTCATAGTTATAGGAACCTAACGTTTTTTTAATTAATAATAGTAAAAATACTTTTTTTACTTAATAATAGTATTAGTTTGATTTAGTAAAAAAAAAGGTCTGCTGTGTGTGTGTGTGCGTACCATTTCAAAGTCGTTGTTGGGTTAATTTGACTTAACGTTCCTGTTAAAGGGAAATTTTTCATATGTCAGACTGAATTAAAAGGATTAATTCATCTTTCTTTAAATGTAATTATTGAATTAATTCAGGAAATCTATGAAAATAAGAAATGTTTATTAAATAGTGAGAATATTGTAGATCCATCATTTGAGCTAGAAAGTATGCATAATATACCCTTTATTGAAAGTATACCTAAAAGATATACTTTCAAAAAAGTTTTTAAAAGTTTTTTAAAAGTTTGGTTTTATGGATTATAGAGAGAGCAACGAATATTATATTTTGCCCAAGTGTACATAATACAGACTCTGAATAAAAAACAGACAAAACTGATCTGATGCAACAAGAAACCGGACTAGAGCCTTTGTATGTAAATGAAAAATATTAACCGAAGGAAACTAAACGATCTGAGCAACTAACTGTTATCTCTAGTATTTAAAGCCTGTATTTTTGTAAAGGAGTGAGTGTAAAGTGTCACTTGTTAAACCCTCTAAGACCAAAACCAATCTCCGAGGGGAGCAGATGTAAGCGAGCGAGTTGGCACTCGAAAGTTTGTGGATCGCGCGGTGATTGATTGCTAAAGGTAGTTAATCGGCACAGATGACCAAGGTAACACGAAAGGTTTTGAAATAATAAAGGAGCTGCTGTTGTTGATACTAAACAAAAGTGATTCTAAACAAAAGTGTCTGTTCTCATATGAAGTTAAGTATCATATGAAGTAAAAGTAAGCTAAGTTAATAGCTAAAAATCTGAAGTAAGAAAAGTAAATAACAATCAAGGCATTGTTAGTTAAAAAAGTTTATTATTAAGGAAAAGTGGAGAAGATAAATGAAATCGAGTTATTAAGTGAAAAAAGGGGGTAAAGTAGGTTAGAGAATAAGTGATAAGTATACGATAAGATAGTCATAAGTTTTAAAATGTATAGGTTAAAAGGACAAAAAAAATTAGCTCTCAACACAAAGTTCTCAAAATATTATTGCAAGAAATGCTTCCACTATACTTCCTTAAGCCATGCAGACATATTTCGGATTAAGGTAATTTTATGTTTTTTTTATTTTATTTTGCTTGTTCTATCCATTCATTAGTCCTGAACAATTTTTAATAATAGAAATAAGTTGGACATGTTATGTAAACTAAATTAAAATTAGGGCTTGTGAGCATATTTTACTTAATTTAAAGCAGTTATACGAAGTCTATTATTTCCATCAACAGCCACATTTTGACAATTTTATGAATTTGGTTCATGCTAACAACTCGACTTGTAAATAATGTAAATTAGAATTACTCTAAAAATTGAGGTGTGGTGAATAAGAAGAGAGAAAAAGGGAGATTGAATGAGAGGGGGGATTCATAGAAGGTTGTAGCCGTCCCGGTAGCCCAACGACTCGAGGCTGGCTTTTCCATTGATATCAGAATTATTCCCGTTGCTATTACATCCGATAATCGTTTGAATGTCTTTTCTAATGAAGAGCAAGTATTTTAATACGTTATCTCATTTTTAAATGTCACTTTTTGTACATCTCAGCCAATATAAATGCTATATTCTATCAAATCAAAAGTTTCCAGATGCGTGACGTTGGTTATTTTGTGAAATTTATGGACGATCCCCTTCTATCATTGCCCCTAAGCTGTTGCTCCCTCTTATTCTTAATGAATAGACGGGTCATACCTCCGGGAGACCCGGCTGAACATGACGCGATGTTTTTGATCATTAATTTCCCATGCAGATTAGTCGTGGGTAATCAACTCTACGAAGAGGTGTCGAAAGAATTCGAAATATCTTCAAACATTCCAAAATGCCCCCCGGCAGCGAATACGGTCATATTCCGACACAAAGTGAGTGAAATTTTTTCCCCCTTCGCTTCGAGAAAGAAAAATTTCGAAATTTTTTCCCCATTTTTTAATCTGCAACATCCTTATTTGCTTGTCTTTCCCGTGCTGCAGTCCTCAAGCTACGTTTTCGAACGTAAGGACGATAGTGTGTCTCGCACGTGATTCGAATTTAATTTCTGTGAGGAATTTCGCGCGTCATTAGGTGAGTTATCAGTAGAGGTTTGTGTTCTTTTCTCGTCGGGAGGATTCTTCAATCGAATCTTCTGATATTTAATGTGTAGAAGCTAATTTGAGAGAGCAGTGATGAGATTTAAAGAAAATGGTGAGGGTAGTAATCGGTAATCTCTCTCTATCTTTGTAGTTTTTATCGACGAGTAAAAGATGAGAAACAAATGATCAGTTTGTTCATAAGTTTAATTTTCTAACTTATTTACTTTCATTTTATCATACAGGGTATAACAAAATATGTTCTAGTCAATATTAGGATCTTCAATTTACAATGATTGTTATAGGAACTTTTATGTTTTGTTTTCTATGGCTAAATAAGTATATTGATTCAAATGTAGACTTTTGTAATATAATTTGATTTCCGTTCTTGTATTCTTATTAATGATTGCTTTAATGAATTTCTTAAAATTGTATTTTATCATAAATTGTTTTTAATTGAAAAAATAGCGAGCGTAGCGTAATTGCATCACTTTGTAAAAGTTGTATTTTCAAGTAATAAGTTTGCTTATGCATCAACAAAAACATCATCTGAAGATCAAATCATTTCACTAAATTATTTTATTTGTATGTTGCTTTGGAAATATGCAACTAGTTACAATTTTTTTTATAGTTTTTGAATTAATTTATTTGGGATTTTGACTTACAAGATTGAGATCCTGCTCATGTTTCGCCTGCAGTAGCATTTGAATACTTCATTGGGATTATTGTTAGGTTGATTCAACTCCTTATTTTGAAGATTCCAGCAGAAGACTGCTAAAAAGTGGTTCTGAATCAAGCAGACTTCTGTTAAGTACATACCATTCCCATAAACTTCTATTAAATGGATACAATTCAAGCAGACTTCTTTTAACTAGGGTCAATTCAAGTAGATTTTTATTAATTGGATCCCACTCAAGTAGATTTCTATAAAGGGGATCCGATTCAAGTAGACTTCCATGAAATGGGTCCGATTCAAATAGACTTCTTAACAACTATATCCAATCTAGGTATGGAAGTTTAGTACATCCCCTTTACAGTTACTCTAACCTCTATAGCAGTCTTACGACTCTCTATCTCCTCCTTCAGTGTTCTTTCTTTTTCTCCTTTTCACTACACTTCTCCTAATACAGTAAGGCTCATTTACATATATCACTAGGCAAGGTTCTCATATCAAACTTTGTCATCAAGTAGTCCAGTGGTTAGTTAAAGGGAAAGGCACATTGTAAAATGTTTAAACTCGTTATAAAATTTTTAATCAAGAGCATCCACTTAACCCAAAAAATTATGAATATTTTCTAAAAAAATTGTTTTTGTATGATATACCCATATTAGGCATATTTTTGTACTGAATTTCCCACAGATAAAAAAAATGTAGATTTTAGCATTTCATGTCTCGTATACGATTTATCAAGGCGTAGCTGTCTCTCTCTCTCTAATCTTATTTAATAATATAAATATTCTTATATTCTTCATAAAAAAAATCTTCTTCAACACTTTTTCATTCTTCTTTAATTATCAGCAATAGTTGTTAAAGAACTGAAATACGGAGCAATGTCACGTATCATTAAGAAATAAATTATTTTTTTAAAAACAATTGCAAAAAAATCGAATTGCTAAGCCTCTCTGATTACGCGCTTTTAGAGTCTAATATCAGTCTAGAGGGAATGAATGATCCCACTAACTGAAAAAGAATCTTTATAACGCGATTGTAACCGTTTGTCTTATAACCGTTCTCCGTTATATTTAGCAGAGACTTAAGATAGTAAAAGCAATTTATGTAAAACATGTGAGAGAGTTTTTTAATACGATGAACACAACTTACATTTTTTTAAGCTGAAATTCAAAAATTTCCTTCAAAAAAGATAATTTTATGTGTAAGAACAATTCAAAGAAAATGGATTGTTTTAATAGATAAAGAGAATAGAATGAAACATTTAAGATCCTTCTTATGTATAAATCATTAAATAATTTTGAATTTCTCATCGTTTAAGCGAGAAACTACAAGAGTGCAAATCTTTTTATTTTCACTTTTTCAACTAGCTTTTCTTTCCTTATTTCCGTTTTAAAAACATATATCGTTCATGAAAAACTAATTAAAAATTCTGAATAGTTACTGTACCGGATGGAGGGATTTGAAGTAATGTTAGCTGGAAACTTCTGCGATATCGTACGAAGTAATTCCTGAAAATTTTATATCTAATAAGATATTCAGAAAAATGCTGTCGAGTTCTACAAAAATTATCTCTCTTTTTGACAAAGGTATTATATGTGTGTAAATATTATTATTTTAACATTTTCGATTACCTTTTCCTTCTTTTTTTCCATTTTTAAATCGTGTATTACGTTTGAGGGAGAAAAAAAAAAGATTCTGAAAAGTTAATGTACTGGATAGAAAGATCTGAAATAATACTAGAGGGAAACTTCTTTGATATCGTATGAAGTACATAATATCTCGATTAGCTTATATCTATAATCAAAATTTTATAAAAATCGGGTTTTGTACTGCAAAACTCTTTCTCAAGATTACTGCTACTCTATTTCAAAAGATTTATTTCCTATCGTTTTTGTTTATAAGAGGTTTAAAGAAATTGGTAATAATGTCAGTGTTGCCACAATTTATCTTTATTCCATCCTTGTGCACAGGTGCGTAGTGCTTACGGAAGATTTAAAGGCTTCAAAATTGAGCTATGAATCAATACATCTTCCAATGGTGCGAAACCAGTTCCAGTGGAAATAACGTACGGGACAAAAACGTACAAAGCATATTATTTAATTGAAATATTGGTTATCAGTGGCTATTTAGAAGATACTAATTTACTAGGTGTTGTTAAAAAATTCACACAATATCTCGTAACTTTCTTACTTAACATTCTTAAGTAAGAAAATTTAAAGAGATAAAATAGAGACAACTCCACATTAAACTTTTTATAATAAGAGTGACACAGATTTGTACTTGTATATGAATATTTTGATTCAATTCAACAGTCAAAAGATTTCTGAATTCTCATTAATGAGGAAGTACTGTAAAAGGTTCACACAATAAATTTTCATAATTTAACGTCTTTAAATAAGGGATTTTAAAAGGGATAGCAAAGAAATAAACTCCTATTAAAGTTTTTATAATAAGTGTGACACAAATTTATTCAGATACAAATCTTTTGATTAAACTGTCAAAAGGTTTATCCAAAGTAAAACTTGCATTTATCACAGTGCAATAAAATATGGAATAAGCTGAAAAGAAGGAAGTATAAAATTTGTGTAAAAGTTTATTTGTTATTATGGTATCTTTGAAATTTTCTAGATTCTCTTGATTTGTTTCATACATACATTTATCCTCATATCAAACAAACCACAACAGTCTTGTTTCAGATATTTTAATATCTTAAGTGTAATGAAATATCTTCGACAAGGAGAAAATGGCTAATTTTATACCAGGTTTTAATAATCATCCCTTTTTAAAAATGTAAATAAAGATTAATAATTTTAATTTTGATATCTGTATACTTAAGTATCATTTTATGCAAAAATATCTCATTTACTTACATGGATATTTATATATAAGAAAGTAATTTACATTTGTATAAATCGTGAACATACTTTTAGGTATATCTTATATAAAATTTACTGCCTTTAAAACTAAGAATTTTCGGAATATCTATAAACAGAAAATTCTGTATTCTGTTTATAAATATTCTGATATGTTCTTCGGAACATCATTATAATTATAGTTTCAAAAATTAAACTTAACGCAGTTTTTAAAATATTTACTTTTACTATTTAAATTTTCCTGAATTTTTATGCAAATCTTTTGCTGTGCCTAAATTTACGAATATTTATAAAGATATTGGCCACGGTGATGTAGTGGTTAGCGTGTCTGACTGCAGATACTGTCGACTGATTCCCGGTTGCTTCAGCTTGAGTAGCTGCTCAAGAATCAACTCATCCCCCTTTGGGATCGATAAATGAGGACTAAGTTCACTTGGAAAGTTAAATCGGGTCTAGCATCGTACTAGCCACTCCGCGTGGACACTAACTATTAATTAGCATTCCGAGCCCAAAGGCTACAGAAACGGAGATAAGTCCAGCCTGAAGGACCTCTTAAGCTCGAGCAGACTTCAACTTAATTTTAACTTAAAAAAGAATTACACCATTAGTGTACAAAAAAAAATCCTCTTCATTTTATAATGCATAAAATAACAGCCCTGGCTAAAGTAAATTTCGAGAGAGGTTTATTGGACTGTTAAAAAAAATTGAAAAACTCTAAATTAAAGATTTTCTTATGCCATGAGATCCAGTATTAAATTTGAAACTCTATTTTCTAACAATCTTTTTCTTATATTTTCATAAATAATACACCTATGAAATTAACAAAATACCCTCTAATATTTAACATCAAAATTGAAAAAAAAATGATCACTTCCCTGTTAAAATGGCAGCGATTTAGAAATATCGCCAAAGTAAGTTGTATCACAAAGTAGGCTTCAAGAGTTTTTCAACGACCTTAGCATAACGTACTTAGATGAATTATATTTTTATAAATAAGTGACACAGTATGATAAATAATACATGAATGTAAAGGGAAAATATCGGAGGGTTTTTACAAGTGTTCGATGTAACTTCCTTTTGTTACACGTATAATGTCAATTCGATGTTTAAATTAATATCAAACATGTTGTAAAGTGTCCATGATAACTGATTTTACAGCAGCAGAAATCCGTTGTTTGAGTTTAAATAAATTTGTGAGTAATAATGGCGCATACACTTTATCTATTACGAACACCCAAACAATGAAATCGCGTGAAATATCAGTTAATTAAACACGGGAATAGCATATCAGGTGACTCTGGAGGCCTATTGTATAACATCAAGTTATCTGTTCCTCTATGGCCAATCCAACTGCGAGGTAGCTCTGTGAAAATTTCTAAAATAGCTTTCGTGAAATAGCTCCGTGAAGAACACAAGAGGAACAACAAGAATATTCGACGTTTTTCAAAAGTAATCATGTATTACTCATAATTCTGAATAATTAAATTTTGAAAATATGAAATTTTGATATCAGTTGATTCATTTTTAATAACTGTATTATTGGTTCTGCTTAGTAAGATAAAAAGGTTTAACATATTGAAAAATGACGTAAAAATATTTCTGATGATAATAGTTTAGATTTTAGTTTCTTAACTCTTTTAATAATGTGCAACGATTAAGCATGATGATTTACGTATTAAACTGAATTTACTGCGATTTTTATAGAGAAAAGAGAATATTATTTCGAAAATTTTTAAAATAGCGTTAATTAGTTATATTTTAATGAACAAAAGTTTTGAAAATTTTTTCAAACCCATTAACATTTACTATTTTCAAACATCCCAATTAAGTCCAAGTCAGTAAATCTTGCAATGGTCTTTTTATAATGAGACGCCCAATGTTCATTTATTTATACTATAACTCATATGAGTGGTACACTTTCATTTAAATACAGATATATTTTTATACATGTATATAAAATTTTTAGTAATCTTGTGTGGTAAAATCACTTTAATATACTTCATTTTGCAAGTGTGATTTTTATTTATTTATTTTCACTTTTTTTGATAATTTTTGTCTGACAATATTTTTTAAAAAAACAAAAGTCATGCATTGAATTAGAGATACCTTATTCTAAATATCTGAATTAAAAATACAAAATATAATATGTTTACAGGTTTTGATAGATTTTCAGAAATAAAAGAAGGGACTTCCATTTAAAATATAACGTGAAATGTAATGGAAACAAATGGATTAAGGCCCATTAAATCGAAGAAACATTAAATTATACTTAACTTTCAGAATCTTTAGAAATAAGGATCATAATGCATAGTATTGCTTAATAAATTGAAGATTTATCGATAGAACTATCAAAATTTATTTCTTGCATTAAAAACAAGTACCATCAACAAGTAATCCCTTACTTTCCCCCTTTTTATATACACACATTTTTTTAGATTTCTACAATTAGATATTTTATCAGATGAAATAAAAGATTTTTTTTTCTTGCAGGAGAAAAGGAAAAAATGATCACCTTTTCCCATTAAATAATAAATTGATCTTGTAACTTTTTTACCGAAATGAAGAACGCTATAAAACAACAACAGAAAACAATCATTTCATTTAAATCGAAGCTCTTTTTCTTGCCTCGCATTCAAACAAAAAATATAACAAATCGGGGAACGATGATTCTTAAAAAAACATGGGGAGGGGACAGTTACCAGAAATAAAAATTCTCTTCAAGCGTTCAAATAACAATTAAAATATGAGAAGAGATTCCAAACGGGTGATGAGAAAGAATTTCATTTTAGAATACGAAAGTAATATATAGGAGGAGGAAAAGGGAGAGGGGAGGAATGGGTCCTCATAGTTTCCTTAATCTCGCCGGTATAGAAACCTAATTTTCCAGCCATTTCTCGTTTTGATTGAAATTTTCGAAATACCATCTACTTTCTTGCTCCCCAAACTCCATTTTTCCAACCTGAAAAAAATGCCAAACAAATAACATAGATTTTTTTCCCCTCTCCTTTTCAATTTTTCATCGAGTTTGCCTCGCATATACATACATATATATAGACTCGCGGAAAATAAATTTCTTCCTTCCAGTCAATTAGCAGGAAATATTATTATTCTTTCTACCCAGATGTAAGATTAATTAGTATTTATAGCTGGAACCGTAGCGCATCGGGTTTGGATAAAGGGGAAGTGCGCTATGGATGGGGGGGGGACCAATCAATGAGATGAGAATGTGGGGGTGGGAAGGTAGTAAGTTGAGTGCCGCCTTGCAATTAGTGAAGGCATTCATTAAATTTATTACCATAATCATTCTTCAACACGCTTCAACCTGTCGTTTTTGACCCTCGTTGGTATCTGATAGCACTTCTGCGAGGTGAAGAAATGAGTTGCAATTATGCAACTTTTTTTTATTGTTGTAATAATTGTTTTTTTTGGGCTAACTTCTTTTTGTCACAAAGAAAAGGGAGACCCGCACGCGGTGTTATTAATTATGAGGAGAGATGATTGGATGAGAGAGAGAGAGACGAAAAGGTGATTGTTAGTGGAACGGTTCGTAGCGTTTTCTCCGCAGAAGTACAGTGGGGTGGGCTAGAGGTGATGTCACGTGGCGAAGGTTTCGTTTTGCTGCCCACTTAAGGGATCGGAGATTTAATGAGAAGAGAGGAAAATGCGTGGAGTTTTCAATTCTTCCCGTCTTAAAACTGACCATGTAATGTTATTTTAAAGAGAACGGATCGTAAGGCATTGATGTTATAAATTTTGATGAATCAAAGTTTCCTTGAAATAAACTTTCAGTAACAATATTGGTGTATGAACTGCATCAGATTTTATATTTTAATGTATAAATTCAGCGACTTAACCTACCATACTGATATATACTTGATACGAATGCCATGTTTACATTACTGGTATCTACTCTACTACGAATATTTTGACTGCATTAGTGATATCACAATGAATGATATGCCTACACTAATCATATCTTCTTTATTACGAATGTTATGTCTTATATTAGCTGCCACGATATAGCCATATGGTTTCGAACTCGCAACCGGCACTGCTTTCGTCTAGTCATGATTTCGAGGCCGGATATCTCTAAAGATATACAATGTAATGAGGCTAATGCACGTTAAATCTGATCGAGGCCCCAAGTCCTGCTATTGGCGTGGGATAGAAGCTTAAATAAGGAGGTGCCAGCTCAGTGCTGAAGTTCAAACTGAATACGTCCGTTGACAATAATCCTCGTGTTTATTCTCAGTACGACGTTAATAAAGTCACATCATAATCACATATGCTTACATTAGTGATACCTACTTAATTTCGAATGTTATGTCTGCACTACTGGTTATGTTACTGATTACTGTTATGTCTAAACTAATTTACTACGAGTAATATGCCTACATTTATGTTACCTATTCTACTAGAAATGTTTTGTCTACATTGGCAATATCAACGTTTTACAAAATTTTTAATTACCCGTAGTTAAAAAAAATGCCCGTGACAGGAGTGGTAAGTAACTCTCAGTTATATCAATAGTTCATTTTTCGTTTTCTAAGAAGACCAGGAGTGTGAAATCCTTCGCATCCCAAAAAATATATAGTTGCGGTAACTTTTATGACCGAGGAGTCAGACAACAAATTTACAAAAACAAATTTTAAAACAAATTTACCTATTGCTTTGATTTTTGCTTGGTTAGCAGTGTATAATAATAAATCCAGATCTTCTCGATGGCGATAACTCGTTGTGGCTTCAATCAAAACTCACTTATGAATCAGTGCGATATTTGTTTATGCTCCCTCTGTTAAACGGTGCCAAAATATGTCACTGATTTTCAATGGTAACACCAACTTTTCGTAACAACCCATTCAGTCATCAAAAACGTTATAATTTTTCTACCCCTTGTACTGTATTGAAGACTATTAATAAAAATGACTTGTTTTCAGGACATCACATTTATTTGCGCACATCTTTTCAAGCATAAATTCAAGACACAATTTTACACAAGCACCACTTTTTCAACGTTCGTCTTTTCCTCTCGGAACCAAACTCAATACTAAATTTCATATCCGTTGCCAGTAAATTATCTAAAATCAAATCTATGATCTGGTGCTGCCAAAAAAATATATCTTGATAAAGAATATTGAAAAAGAATATTGACTTTAAGTTTAAATCGTCTGCTTTTAAAAGTAGAATAGGTAATGTCTTAAATAAAGTATCAAATTAGATTAAATCGTCTGCCTTTAAAAGTCGAACAGATAAATCTTAAAAAAAGTATCACATTAAATTAAATCGTCTGCTTTTATAAGTTGGATACATAATATCTTAAAAAAGTATCACAATCGTTTGTTTTTAAAAATTGAATATGTCACCCTGTAGCTCATTATTTTTGTTTCAATTACATTTAATAGTAAAAAAAATTACTATATTACTATTAAATTTGATTAAAAAATTACTATATTACTATTTAACTTTGATTAACTTTGATTTGATTAATAATTTGATATCAAATAATCTATCTTTGGGATACCAAATAGTTTGGGTCTAGAGTAAAAATGAACTGTTTTTTAAAAGAACTGTAACACAAACTCCAAGCATGATGAATTTATAAAGTACTATTTTGCAACTAAACGGAAGTAAATAAATAAAGGCAAGTTGCTACTAATTCAAATTTGCAATTAAACAAAACTTCTACATCCAGATTCAATGAAACTTACTGTAAGACCATGTCTCATTTATTCAAGTGAAAAAACAATTCTTTATCTCACTGAAGATATTTAGTCATCCATGTATTCTTAGTAAAGTCTTCTGTATAATTATATAAGATAAAGTTCGCTTCCCTTTTCTAGCTTTTGCGTGAATCAACTTTTGGAAATGATCAAATAATTTTTGAAAGATGTAGAATAGATAGATTAGAAAAAAATCATATTACACTAAATATTAAATAGAACAATTGTAATTCGCCGATATTGTTCTTCCTTCACTTCTCCTTCTTAACCTTATTTAAAACTGTTTCGAAATAACAATCCAATGAACAGAAAATCACACAATGACGATAACCAAATCATTTCTTAAATCTAATTATAATCAAAATTTAATCCTGATCTACTCTATTTTCACGGATATACTTATACGAATTTGACATTTAATAATCAAACTAATTACTTATCTGAGAATTAGATCTATTATGATTTATAATTAGAGGGGAACCAATCCGGTTGGAGTTTTTAGTAGATATTATTTGTGGATTTGAATGCTTAACTCTTCGGAAACCTTTGCTATAGTCCCTTCTAAAGCTACTTGCTCCAAGCTTATAAAATGTATATGACTCACATTGATTACTTCAGTCCACTATACCTATCACCAACCAGCTTCAGTGTTAAATGTTTCGCTGGTATATCAATCCTATTCATCATACCTCAGTACTTTTAATATTATCTTCTTAAGTACCTTTTCATATATGGGGAGAGATGTTCAATAAAAAAAAATTCATTTAAAACCACTAATGGTTTAGTTGAAGGGAGAAACAAGATAGAGCTCACGTCATTGAGTTAGTTTCACAATTAGAATCTGCAGTACTAATATCTATATTATCCATGAATAACATACAAAGAGTATTATTACATAGAAAATGCCACAAATGTCAATGATGCCAATTTAATTTGGAAAATAATACGTGACGCTCTTTTCATTGCAACTGACGTTTCAAAATATTTTAACGTACTTATGAAATATAATAAATAACAATATACTCACATACTACACAATTAAATTAGAAACATAATGTAATGAAATTATTTAATTCTAAAAAGGAATACAATGCTGTAAATACAGGAAATCGTTAAAAGTATGGGAGTTAAGTTATGTAAGATTAATATCTGAAGAGTTATATAAGAAATAAGCGTTTAAGATCACAGTACATCTAAATTGGAAAACATTTAGCGAAAATGCCTGAAAATAATACAGTGGCAAACCAATAAAATGTATTTTTTTCCTTAGAAAATACCGATTTTTTTTATTGATAGAGAATTCTTATAAATGGAAGTTTGATGAAAAGAAATTCAAGTAAAATATATTCTAACCCAGCAATGAAAAAAAAATTAATATTGAAGAAATTTGATCTTATAATATATCTTTTGATAAGAAGAATTTTTTTTAAATTTAAGTTATTTCATTCTTATACGAGTAATATAACATTTTCTTTCCAAAATTTCATTTTCATATAACTTCCAATCAATTGTTCAGAAGGAGAACAATTCACAGCAGATTAGTATTTCTGAATGTAAAATTTTAACTTGTATAAGACTTCAAAATCCTGGTTTCTCTTACTATTTGATTTCAATTGGTAGACCGAAAAATCGAAGATTTTCCAAATGATTTATTTTAATGTCCATGCCCAAAAAATCGGAAAAAATCCAGACAGTTTGATTTGACCTGTATGTCCTTGAAATAGGAAACAATGAAGACGGTTAGCATAATTTTATAAAGGGGGAAGAATAATCTTGATTTTTTTTTTTTTTTTTTCAAGATTCTATACCTGATTAAAAAAAAAATTCATCACATTCGAAGTGCATCTCTTCAACAATTAGTGATTGCTGAAATGTCGTACGAGTTGTATATTTATAACTATATGCTTGAAAATATTTTGTAAACTGAATTTCAGTATTATTTTATTTGAATTTCAATATTTTAATGCATAATATATAATTAATGAATTGCAGTGGATAGTTTACATTTAAATAAACTTATAATTGTTCCTTAATGTGCCTATACAAATATAAATAATTGTTTCATTTAGTAAAAAAGTACTCAATAGGAACATGAATATTTCATCTATCGTTTTTTATGTGATAATTTAAACATATTTCGGTTTTTAATAATATTTGAAGAGTTAACATTTTCCTGATACAAAATTGTTACGAGCTCTCTGTAAATATTGCAATACTTTCTTTTTAGAAATTAAGTTTATAAAATATTATCTGCTTATAATTAAAATAAATTTAAATATTATTGAATTTCATTTTATCTTGTTGATGTGAATCTCAAAAATACTAACACACACACACACACATATATATATATATATATATATATATATATATATATAAAAGAAATTCAGCATACAACTTAATTATAACACTAACATGTGCGAAGTAAAAATCTTTTTCTCTCGTGTAGGATGTGGTTATATCATAATCTAAATCTGCTCCCACTTGCAACGTATCTTCGAAAATATATTGTTTTTTTGATAATTATTCTTTGTTTTAATTTAAAGTATATTGACGTAAAAATCAAAAAGAAATCGGTTGTTTTTTATATCCATTGATTAATGTATTTTATTAACTTACAGGATTTCAGAAATTCTAGTAAAAAACAGAAAATTAGGCCAAAGTATTTGAAACTTTAAAGCACACATACAATTGTGAGTTTCTCTATTTTATATTTTAAGACTTTTAAGATATTTCTTCTTAAGTAGGCTTCCTTATTAGGACATTTTGAGGTCAAGCTATTTTTTTCAAATGCAAATTTCCATTGATATGTATTTTTCTTTATCTATTTTTGCATTCCTTACAAAAAAAAACATATACCGAACATTAAATCAATTGGTCTCCGATGATAAGAAGTGGGGTATATTAGCTAATTTTATAACAGATGAAAATACAAAATTTTAAAAATTTCTCAAATGATCATGAATGTTCTACAACAATACATAAACTTAATCACTTTATTGCCCAGGTCAAGTTAATTAATGTTATAAGATTCTAAGGAAAAAAGTTAAGTTAATATAAAGAATTCATATTAAATCAAAGCTTAGATTTAACGCATAAATGTTTTGAATAATAAATGAATAGGCTAAATTTTTGAGTAGTCACAAAAATTGAATCATGAAAAATAATCAGTAACATAACCAACCGACTTTGACCTCGTGGCTCGTTAGTTCAGTGGTGTTGGCAACGGGCTGGCAATCGGCGTTGTTTTCGACGAGTTATTAGTTTGAGCCGTGATGTACCTAAATTCGAGCGGTGTAGCGGAGCTGTTGCAGGTTAAATTTGGTCGAGGATCCAAAACCTTCTTTGTGGTTATTTACTAATGTCGCACTACAAAACAACACAGGGACTACTGGCAATGGACCTCGTCATTTTGAACCTTGGTTAAAGGACGAGGACGTCACCTTAGTTTGTACCTCTAACTCCAAACTTCCCCACGAGGTCATTATGAGGACTTGACAGGCTGATTAGATTTAAGTGCATCAGCACCGCCACATGGCTCGTAACATCAAGTAACTTTTCAGTAAATCAGGGCACAAGCCTACGACTGGATGGAAACAACACCGACTGTGAGTCCCTGACCATAGGCTACTGCGGCCTCATGTCCTTCCATTTGTGTGGTGTGGAAGTTTGAAGAATTAGGTACCTACTCAGGTGTCATCGACACTTGACGGAGTTTCAAAATTACGAGGTCCGTCACCACGTTCCTATAACCATCGCATTGCTTTTCAGTACGACATTGATAAACATTCACAATGGCATCTCTGTTCCCGGCACAACTTGTGGCAGAATCTAAATGTTTATATCACAACTCATTACTGGTTAAATAAAATCCTTGTAAGAAAATTAAAATTTTCCCCTAAGCTAAAATATTATTTCATAATATTTTTGAAAAAAAAATTCTGTGTTTTATAAGCCAGTTCTGAACAGAATTAGTAACTGTGGTAACCAAGAGGTTATAATCTAGAAGTAATGGTCGGTGTTGTTTACGTCGTGTCACGTTTTCAAGTTCTGATGCTGCTAAAAGTCTTAACGTATGATAGGACTGATACACGTTAAATCTGATGAGGTTCAACATCCCCATTTATGGCACGGTGTGGAAATTTGGAGATTGGGGTGCTAGTTTAAAGGTCATCCTTGTCACCCCAATATGACTCAAAATTACGAGATCCATCGCAAATAGTTTTCAAGTTACACCTGAATAAGCGAACAGTAGGACTTATGACGCAAGAGCAAAGTACAGCAAAGCTGCGCCAAACAATAGTTTAAACTGTAACGTAGTCAGAAAAAAATGAAGAAAAAATAACATTTCTGTTGTACTTAAGAGCAAGGTTAATAAGTATTAAATTATGTAGTCCAAAAATACTATTTACGAAAGGAAATTTAAAGCTTATCTTGAAAATACTATAGTGGCATCAAAGGGATCTATGTATTTACTTTTAATGCCTAGTTTTACAATAAAAAAGAAAAAAGATAAATCAAAAGTTATATACAAACCGAAAAACTAGCAATATTCATTGTAAAATCACTTTGGAGGTTAACGGATTTCCTCAATTTTCCAAAATTCCCATGTCATAGTAATTCGGCATATCTGACCATTCCTCCCCTTCTCGGATCAAGACGCTTCCTGACATCTAAACACCATTCCAGCGCAAGAATGTCTCAAGTAAATTGCAAAAATTGCAATTTTAAAATTTGTAAAGGGAAATAATAATTAAAAATATTTATTCAAATAAAAACAGTTAAAATTACTCCAAAAGTAACTATACCTAAGAGCGTCTCAAGTGGAATTTTTATGTAATATTATTTGTTATATAAATTTACCATAACTATAATAACTATTTGTTACATAAATTTACGGTAAAGGAAGAAAGGATGATAAAATTACATCCAGCCACAAACACTAATAGTTAGCTTTGATAGTTATGTAGTTTTATTTCATTTTTCTAAATTTCAATTTGGCGTAGTTTCTAATAATTTTGGCGTATTTCTCGACCTTTCGAAGGGCATCTTTGCAGAACTCAGCAGACTGAAATCTATATTCTCCATACTGCGGCTTACTTCGATCTATGGCTTCCTGATGTCAAACAAATCAACACAAATAGCTCTAATTTACAACGTCATGTACATATAAATCTACTGAATGGGTGATTGGAAAAAAATATATTAATTCATAAATTTAGTGGATTAAAATAAGATGGCCATTTGACTAATATTTGTGCAAAGAATCCGCAAAGGCTTAAGAAATAAAATATTATCTCACTCCATATAATACTGCTGTAGTCATTACCTCTTTGAGCAGAAAGAGAATGATATTTTAATTCCACTCACAAATACCGCCTATAAATCAAGTACTTTGGGAAACCTACCGTTTTTCAAGCACCTATTTAATTGATACGCAGATTAGATTTTATCCATACGAGGGTTGCTATTTATATTTCTGGCCTTGGCAACAGTAAGTGTTGCTAGGCGACCGCAGACGATTTTAATCGAAAGTTTGATATTTTTAAACATAAATTCAGCAAACGATTTACCATTATAGCTTTATTTGTGTTGTTGACAGTAAATTGAAAAGTTCTTCTCTGTCAAAAAATGGAATTGAATCGTGAACATTTCCGTGCCATTATTTTTCATAACTTTCGACGTGGATTGTCAAGACAAGAGTGCTTCGATGAACTTAATTCTTTATACAGCGATAAAGCGCCATCCTACAGCACTGTAAAAAATTGGTATAACGAATTTAATCGTGGTCGATGTTCGATCCAGGACGAATCCCGTGCAGGTCGTCCAAAATCCGTTGTTGTGCCAGAAAAGATCAATGCTGTGCGTGAACTGATAAAGCAAGATCGTCATGTGACATATCGTGAGATAGAGGCGTCTTTGGACATTAGTATGACTAGCATCAATAAAATATTGCATGAACATTTGAGCGTAAAAAAAATTTGTTCGCGTTGGATCCCGCATAATCTGACAAACGCTCAAAAAAAGGCTCGTGTCGATTGGTGCAAGGAAATGTTGGAAAAATACATTCAAGGTACATCTAAGGCTGTGTATAACATCTACACAGGTGACGAATCATGGATCTATGCATATGAGCCGGAAACAAAACAGCAATCAACTGTATGGGTCTTCCAAGATGAGGCAAAACCAACAAAAGTTGTTCGAGGAAGAAGCACATCGAAACAAATGATTGCCTGTTTCTTCGGCATTAACGGTCATGTGGCAACAGTGGCGTTAGAGCAACGCAGGACGGTCAATTCTGAATGGTACACGATCATTTGTTTGCCAGAAGTCATCGGAGAAATTCGAAAAAAGCAGAAGAACAGGCGAATCATTCTTCATCATGACAATGCGAGCTCTCACACATCGACTCAAACAAAGGCATTTCTGACGGAGCGAAAGATCGAACTGATGGGTCATCCGCCGTACAGCCCTGATTTGGCACCCAATGACTTCTTCTTATTCCCACACATCAAAAATAAATTACGTGGACAACGATTTTCGACCCTCGAAGAAGCGGTTGATGCATTCAAAACGCATGTTTTGGAGTTACCTCAATCGGACTGGAAAAAGTGCTTTGAAAATTGGTTCAAACGCATGCAAAAGTGTATTGATCATCATGGAGAATATTTTGAAAAACAATAAAACCAATTTCGATCCTACATATTTGTTTTTTCATTATTAGGACAGAAATATAAATAGCAACCCTCGTATATATATATATATATTAACAACTTAAATGTACAATCAAGAAATGTAAATTAAAGTTGCTGCATTCATACCTAAATCCTAACAGTTCATTTTGATAGTTAAGCTGTGGTTTTTTCCGATTTTTTCGAGAATTCCCATGCCAGAACAATTCGGCATAACTTCTGCTCTGGGATCAGGGAGCTTCCTGACATCTAAACACCCTTCCAGCGCAACAGCAGTCTCCGATGGATCGTAATAAATTGCAATCCGGTATGTAACACTGCAACGTACAGATCATAAATCACGTGTTACCCTGCTTCTATGCGAGGATGACTGGCTGCCTTTCATCGTTGGGTGGAAAGAAATCCTATAACGTCCCCCTTCTCTTATCGCGAGCGAGGAAGACAACTCCTTCTAATCATTTTGTCTCACTTCTTCTTTCCAAAGAGATTTGTGTCGAATAATCAATAGTGTCTGCCGGGGCATTGTTAATTTTGTTTGAAGGTCCTTGTCAAAGGAGTGACCTGAAGCAAGGTTCTCCCCCTTTTCTTGTTTTGTTCTTGCTATGTATTTTGTCAGACGAATTGCTTCTATTTTTATAGCCGTTTTATTACTGGATATCAGGCTATGGATATGTTGGCTTAATGATGGAGAATAAGATTCCCAAGTCCTTTTGCATTGTAATTTGATTCAATTCTTTATGCTTAAGCTTATTCCGTGGGCACTGCACGCAAAAGTATGATGTTCTGGTAGATGGGCTGATGGGGGGGGGGAGGATAAAGCAGTGAATTACAGCTAATTTAGTATTCAACAGTCCCCCTCGGAGGCTGTCTTTCTTTCGGTAAGTACTGATTTATGGCCTTGAAGTATCTTAAAGGTTCTTATTTCGCCCATGACACTGCTCTTCCAATTGTGTTCTATGAGTCAAAATGCCAAATTCGAAAACAAAATTACAAACGATTGACACCAGTTGACCAACATTTATTAGGGAAAACAAATATACATTTAGTTACCTTTGAAAGTTGCTTCGCAAGTGGGCTGCCGAACTCCGTAAAGCGACGTCAGCAGTGATGTACGTGCAAAAGTCGCTCTGGGCTTAAGTTCTTCAGTTGATGTATATCAAAATATTCACTTTCCCTACGGAACTTATTCTGTGACGTTGAGGTAATCTCTCTTGATTTTCTCTTCATTAACCTTAGGAACTTTATAGCAAATTGAATTGCATAAAATTACATTTTCTTCTCAAGTAGAATGAAACGTAATAAAGTAAATTAGATAAAGATAGAAATGAAATGAATTGAATTGGATATAATGAAAAATAAATTAAACAGAATTGAAGGAAAATGAAGGAAGATAGAAGATAACGACTTGCTGCTGGATATTTATAATTTATATTGAAGCGAACTCTAATTAAAGAGCTAAGATAAGAGACGGTTGTTAGTGGAAAAAGTTTGAGTCAAAACGATTGAATAGATAAGTTCAGATTCCCTTATTAGAGCCTAATTTGGAATCGACGAATTAAGTGGGATTTGAGAAAGTGTGAACTTATCTATATATTCTTCAGTGATTATTAATTATTTTATCTTCCACTTTCGTGTCTTCAGTTGGAGCTCAGTGCTTATTGACTAGTATATAAGCCTGTGAAAAATGTCAATGGAATTTAATAACAAAGAACGTGGGCTTTATAAAGTGCGACCACGGTTATCTAAAAGCGAGTAACCGTTGAGTGCTTCATGAATTTTTTTTAAATGTATGTGCTAACAAAATCAAAATATAGAAATAAATTAAATACAGTATATGAAAGGCGAGATCAGATAACATCAACTATCTCTCTTATCTTGCATATGACTAATAATTTTATAACTTGCAATTTTAAATTGTATATCTAAATATCTGTTTCGTATCCATTATTATTAGAATGAACTAAAATTTTGTATGGATGATAAAATGATAAGTTTATCTTTAAAATTCTTATTATAATTGGATACAAAAAAGGTCATTTATATATGTCTATGAAAAATAAAATTGTTTTATTCAAAAAAGTATGAATAAAAATTAGACAAACTGCTACTTGCTTTAGATTTTACTGTGTGATACCATTTGTTTGTTAAAATGTTTTATCAGTAGATGTATACAGTTTTTAAGATGTGCGCCTCATTAAAAAATAATATAGATCCTTTGAAACTTGCATTGTAGAATTAACTACAGCAAGTAACAACGAAAACATTTTATCATCTCAAACATGAAAAAACTTTTTTTTCAGGTTAAGAAATTAAATTAATTCACATACAATGATACATTCCTTTGGTACATATTTGAAATAACTTACGATTTAGCTTTAAAAATATGAAAACCTTAGTTAATATTTATGTCCACTAGTTTAAAATCGTGAGAAACAATAGATTAATAACAATTAATATATACTGATTTTAATAAATTTACCTGCTCTTTTCCGAAATTAACAATTTATAGGCGTTGTAATTAATGTGATAAAAAGATATCTTTAATAAATTATTTATGTGAATGCATATTACTGCTTTCCCAGAGAATTGCGATATATTTCACTCCAAAATATATAATTTTTATTTAATATAAATTATACTATTCATTATGGTAGATAACCAATAAATCAAAATTATGCATAAAGGAGAAGCCATTTCATGCAGCGTCACACATCACGAATTGGTAAAAAAGGTTATAAAAATAGTATTAAAATATTATTCACAAAAGATTTTGCTCTATGGGGGAAATGAAAAATGAATGAATAGACTCAAGGTGACAGAAAATGTTTCTATGCGCAAAGCGCTAAAAAAAGCAATGATTTGTTAAAAGTAGATTCTTGAGTTTCTGGTTAAAAAAAAAGGTTCTGTCTTATATCTTTATTACTTGAACAGTTTGAGATACAGCTTTCAATTCTGGAATATTTCCAAGATTTGGGGAAAGAATATTATTCAAACAGTTTTCCTAGTTTGTTAATCCAAGATTCTGACTCTAATTTTATGTAATATAAAGAAACAAAATTTTGCAATTATTTATGACGATGAACTTCTTTGAACTAGGTGCACAAGTTAAAGTTATTATTTTGATTCACTGATATAAAGAGATATTATTAAGAAGATAACATTATTTAACTTATATTACTGCAAACTTAGTCTACACATTTTTCGGGAAATTTATTCTTCAGTATCAAGTGAATTAATCTTATTTACATACATTTATAATGTAAGAAAATGTGTTTGGGAATTGAAAATGGTATAATAATTTCTTTAGACATCTGCAGTGTATGAAAAAATTGGAAATTATTATTTATAACTAAATAGAGCATGATTTTATATCTTTTTTGCGCGTATTTCTTGGCTAGTAATTAAGTACAACTTAAAGTAAAAAACTTTTAAGGATTTCGGAACCATATGTGGCCAAAGTAGCGTTATATTCATAAGCCTTATTCGAAAGCAGCGTTGATTTCGTTGAATTATAAGCTCGACCCCAGATGCCACTAAAGATTCATCGTGTAGCGGAGCTGATGCTCATTAAATCTATCGAGGTCAAAAGACCTCTCGCTGTCATTGTGGGGAGGTTTGAAGAGGGAAATGTTAGGTGTAGTCCTCGTCACTTTTACCGATGCTCAAAATTACGAGGGAAGATGGCAATAGCCCTGATGTTGCTTCTTAGTGCGACATTAATAAACAATCACATAACATTCTATCTGGCACATAGTTTAAACAAATGTTTCGTGCAGCTTAGACAGATTGGCACTTGCGCCTTAAGCCCGCACTGTCACTTACTCAAATGCAAAGCGAAAACTATTAGCTACAGACTTCGTTGCCACGCTCAAATGGCAAGGACGAACCTTAAACTAACATCCCACTCTGAAAACTTCTACACCATGTCAAAAGGAGAAAATCCCACCGAAAAACCTATTTTGAAATATTATATTTAACAGTCATTAACTGCTTTTAAATATTAGTTTTATGAATCTAATTAATAATTAATTAGTACACATTTCTCTCTTTATGAAGCATTTTAGCAGACTACTCTACTTTGATATTTAATGCATTGGATCTTATTGATAAGTGAATAAAGAAATGATCCTTGAATTGAAGTGATTTTTAAAAGCATTTAATAATTTTTCTTATCATTTAGCATACCACTTGGAGTATTGATTGACTGATTATTAAAATCGCAATTAGAAGCATCTCGAGGACTATTGCCAGCGGGACTCACAATTCTGAACTTCAGTCAAGTGACGGCCACGACACCTGAGCTGACCACTCTCTCTCTCCAAACTTCCACACTACACCAAATACAGGACATTTTACGTCCAGATTTAACGTGAATCAGTCTAGATACGTACCAGGTCTTTTGTGGCATCAGGGCTCGAACGTATGACACGACGAAAACAACGCCGTCCGCGCATTTGCGTTCATGACCAATCGACTACAGGCCACACTCTGGAGGTGAACACAGGAGAAACAGGAAACTATTGACTTATAATGCATTCCTTTTCGTAATAATTAAACAAGTAGAGCACTACTAAATTATTTACAAACAAATAAATTTATAATACTTCTTTGAAAAATTTTATATTTTTTTTTTATTCAAAGTAAAATAGTTGAAAAGTTTTTTTATGAAATGATTATACATATATTTTAGACAGTTTATAAAAAGTCATTTTAAAATTTCAGGTCATGTCGCATTTTCAGCTTTCTTATAATGACAACTGCAATCAGGATGTGATCTGATACACGGTGGACTGAAAAAAATGAAAGAGACAGAAAATATTATCAGCGGATTATTTTTTAAATGCAATATTAATAGAAAATAACAAATTAATCATAAGCGAACATTTGATTCTTCATTTATTGAGCTGAAGTCTCAAAAATCTTTATGCACTTTCTAATACTTACGAAATTTTTATTTTTCCAACTTGTACCATGTGCGAATTAAATATATGTAGTAACTATTTATGGTAATTTACCAGATAATGGTACTAAATTCAGAGCAAAATAAAGCATTGGATATGAAGGAAAATCTCAAAAATGCATACAAAAAATGTTTAGTTTAAAAATTAATAAATACAAAAACCAAAACAAATAGAAAATTTTATGATTATAAAAAATACCTAATGGATTCCATTTCATCAATTTTTGTATGTATTGTTTGTATAATTGTATAAATACTTATTTATTAAGAGCTTGGTGTGTCTTTAATTAAAAAAAATATCCAAGTTAATTTTAATATATTCCTAAGGTAACTGAATCACTAAAATGCTTCGAATTTTGTACTTTTTATTTTATTTAACTACTAAAAATAGAGGGCACTTATTCATTTCGTATATGTATTATATATGAGAAATAAACAAATAGATTATTCAAGTATTGAATCTTAAAAACGTAATCTAACATGTCAAGCCATAGAAAAAAATATATGAATTTGCGTTTTTCTTAAAATGTTATGTTTCATAATCCTTAAACATATTTTTCAAAATCTACTTTATGCATAATGCTGTTGTTTTGCAAATTATAAGATGACGTTAATTCATATAGAGCAAATTAATTTTTCTTTCTAATAAACACTCGCAAATTTCAAGTATTTCTAAATATTTGTATAAATATTATAAAATATTTAAATTATAAAATTAGGGAAAAAATTTAAGAAATTAAAATTCAATTTTTGTGATGATTATTATATATTCAGTATAGATAGAATATTATGTTAATAAATACTCCACAAATATTTAAAGTTAAAATGAATATTGCTATTGCTAATACATAATTATTTTTGTTTCTAAACCCAATTTCCCTCTCATGAATATATTTATAATACAAAAATACTTTAATATTATAATTTGGCTTCCATTATTTTTAATTTAGGAAGACACATTACCCTAAGCATTACCAAAATATCCTACACAAATTTATTACCTTAATTTAACTGTAAGACTTTTCTAAATACATGTACTAAATTTCATAGCTATAGTTACCCTATTTAGATAGATATTCAAATTTTCTTTAACAGTGTGCAAGACCATTTCAATTGTCTACAAAATTTTAAATTGCAATTGCGCAATTAAAAAAAAATTTCATAACGTTCTTGTATTTAAAATCCTACCTCCCTCTCCTTTTTTTGGTGATCAATATTTTTGAAATATATCAGTAATAATTTTTGAAAATAATCAATAGTTTTGAAACTTTTTCTGGTTATTTTGCATAATATATTGGATAAATTTATGCAGGGAATAAAGATTGAGGTAAATAGTTATTTCTTAAGAAATCTTCGCAAATTAGATATAGCTGTTTTTTGTTATATATATATATGTGTGTGTAATATTTTGAAAATAATAATTTTTTAAAAAAATAATTATTTGTTTTAAAATTAAATTTTTTCTGAAATCCATATTTTAACTATGTGCACATATGCTGAATATAAACTTTTTTTCTGTTTAAAAATTGCCCAAAAATAGTAATGTGTCCTCTTGATAAAGTGAGAATTATTTAAATATGCCATAAAATAAAGCCCATTTTTCCTTCTTGAAGACGCCTCGTTTACTTTAGTGTAATTTTATTCATAATAATTATTTCTGATATCTTAATTGAATTAAAATCTTACTTTACATAAGGTGGCTCTTGAAAATCTCGTTGGTACATCGTAAGATAAGGGGGACAATAAGGTTTCCTTATACATGGTGGTAATTCTTTAAATTTTTCATCTTTCATATGAGAATCACTATCTCCCACTTTCCACCAATAATTCTCCTGCTTATTTTTCTGGCTTTCGCATAACGTAAATTTGTTTGAATTTGTACGAGCCGTCTGTCCGAATAATGTAGCATTAGCACAAGGATTTTTCTGATATTCGTAATGATATAAATCGGTATTTTGAATGTCTCTCATTGTTGATGGATCATGCTGAATCACTTGAGTTGTCATGTGAATATGTCTTTCACCATGAGGATGATCATAATGCGATGTGTCTGTTGGAGTTCTTATCGATAAACCTGAATGATGTTTTGGTGAGGCAGAATTATCATGTGTATCCCCTGCTGCAAATGGATCATGATGGTTTCTTTGCGTCACGAAATGAGCATGCCTGTCACCATAAGGATAAACCAAATTAGTTGCTTCGGTGTCTTCAATTACTGGTAAATTTGAAGAATGTTTTAGCGAAACAGGATCTTTACATCTATCTTTGTCTGTTAGAACATTATGACCTTCTTGTACCTCAAAGTGGACATGTCTATTGCCCCGTTTGGGTTTCAAATGAGTTTTCTGGGAATGCACAACTACAGGTAAATCAGACTGGTGTTCTTTCGAATCATAGCAATCATAACCTTTTCCAGATTGGTAAGACTCAATAGATTTGCTGATATTCGTTACATTAATAGGATCCTGATTATTTGTAGTAGGATTAGATATATTATCTTTCGTAATACACACAGTCGTATTGTAAGCCGTTGGATTAGAAGAATTATGTCCATCACCTTGGGGATTTATAATCATAGGCGTCATATCTCTAGATGTTGGTGATCCTGTGTGGCACTTCAAAGGTGCCGATGAGCAATGTTTTTCGCATTTAGGATCATGGAGCTGTTTCTTTTCACCCCCATTTGTTAAAAGGAGTGTATCGTGCATGTGCAATGGGACATCTATACCAGGAGGTTGAACTGGACTTTGTACAATTAATGGTTTTTCGCATATTTCGAGAGTTCGACCTGGTTCCACAGATGTGTTTCTCCAAGCCCTGAATGATTCCGATAATTCTTGACATCGATCTCTAAATTTTAAATACGAGAATTTAAATCACATAAACCCAAATTAATTATATTAAATTAAATTTAGTAGAAATGTATCTATATTCATTTAAATTTTGAATGGTAATACTATCATTGGATTCTACACAAAATTAAAATTAACACTTTACAATGGATATAAACTGATCTTTAAACAAGAGATATTCCCTTCTTAGTAATATCTCAAAAATCATTAACTTATTTAAATATTAAAAGTTTCGAAAATATTACTTGTAAATACAATACCTCTAAAATATTTATACTTATATTATAGGAAAATAATATTTGTTTTTTTTTCTCGTTTATTTAATGCGCATTAGAATTGTACAATCTAGGACCAAGTAAAGTTGATTGAGCTTTTTGTTATATTGAATCTACTTGAAGTATTTATATTCTACCCAATTCAAGGTCATACATTATAACATTTTTCAAAATAATAATACTAAATTAAAAAGGGAGGCGAGCTAATGATATTTTAAATAAATAAGAAATTAAGGAATCGACATTATGTTCAAAAATTCCAAAAATGTGTGGATTAAGACTATTTTCAAATATATTATCAAATAAAAGTATAGATTAAAATATTTGAAATGTGCAGATTTCAAAGTAAAATATTCTCTCGAGATTTATCTCCGAGTAAAGACTTAAATGGAATTATTACCAGTTGGATGGTTTCTAACTTAGAACAAGTTATCTGTACGTAGTTGTACTTGTTTGTGCGTGTAAGTACTTGTTTGAATGTAGATGAATTTCTTAAGTTACGAAACAAATGTTTAAAAAATAATTTCGTATGATTAATAAAAAATCAATGTAACACGTAGCTGTAGAACGTTAAATTCAGAGCTCGAACAGCTTTGAAATTTTCATGAAATATGTAGCGGTGTCGTAAAGTTTTAACTAAACAAAGAAAAAACCGAAATATTTGGACGAAACGTATTCTTCTCATTAACTGATTCTCATGTACATAATGTTGTAAATGACAGTTAATCCGTTCATTTTTCTTTTCTTTTTAATCTTTTTGTTTTGTTTCAGAAAGTCATAGATTGAGGTCGCCAACAATATTATAAAGTTTAAATCATTATCCAAGGATATCGCAAAATTTCAATTATTACTGATACATAATAAGTATAGAAACTTTCATTATTTTTAAAACTTCTCTTCATAGTCACCCTCCGTAGTTATTCATTTCTCCCAGCGTCTATTAACATTTCAAAATGCCCGTCATTGCCCTCAGCAGACTAAAACATTATCTTTTACATACTACGGGTTACTTCAACCTATGACTTCATGAATCCAAACAAAACAACATAATTAAATGTAATGTACATAAGGATAAATCAATATACAGAATAAATTTTATCCAGATATTTGTATTGGATTATACTCGATTTTATTTAGATATTACTCGATTGTTTATCTATAATAAATAAGTCTTTTGGATACTTGTACGTACTTCAGGAAAGTTTCGAAGCTGTTCAAGCTCTAAATTTAACGTTCTACTGCCAGTTGTTAATATTTGTATTTCATTATTAAGAAGAAAATATTTTTATCTTTGTTTCATAACTTATATAATTCAGCTACATTCAAACAAATAATTGTGAAATATATTTTAATTATGACAAAGTACTAATTAGTGTTTTAATTTCCGTTGACGAAACTTGCTTCTTCTTTTTAGGTGCAAGACACACAGGTTTTCTGTATTCTGGAATACCGACTGGGGGAGTGTAATCACTTTGATATGTTGATTTTTTCAAACTCGGGACGTCCAGAAGTTTCCAGCGGTCTTTTAAAATCGGATGCCATGGAGGCATTTCCCTGCAAGAGGAATAATTTTTAAAAAAGCAAAAGATGTATTTAACAATTTTTTTTCTAAAATTGAATTGTACTAATATTAACTTCAAAGAATTGAGAAAAGGGTGTGTGCGCGAGAGGAGTTTGAGTTCTTAAATGTAACGTATATATATCTCTTACATTTATTTTCATGGTGGATTTGTCGAAACAATGTTTTCCTTACATCGTAATACTTGCATAATGTATTATATATGCTATATATAGGGTGATTTAAAATTAATTTGTGGAAATGAAAGAGAAAATTCTCTCATATAAAACAAAAAAAGATCCCAAGAATATTGACACTAACCACTTTCGAAGAGTTAGAAGCATCATCACTCTTTATGGGTAATTTTAACGTAAATAAAATACAATCTAATTTTGTGTCCTCTTCAACCTTGCTTTGAGTTATAGCTATGGTCTTTAAGAACATTTATTTTAAAATAGTAATGAATAATGGGTTGACAAGCAAGTAATAGTAGAGTTTCGTCATTCACATACTTTTTCGTGTAAATTTGATTTAAGGGACTGCTTCTCTTTCAAGGATTTAGTGAAAATATACGAGGTATGTCAGATTTTTTTTAGAATGTTAGAGGAACGGTGCAGAGAGCATTGCTTGTATTTGGGTGTCTAGACAAAATCTGGAACACTTCTTGTAAAATGGTTCCTAAGATTATCATTTTTATATATTTAATTTTAATGTAAATAAAATACTACGTAATGTTATTTTTTGCCCCCCCTTCCTTTGCATTGAGTTAAAGCTTAAGGAACATACTCAAAATTATGTCAGTGGGTTTCTACTTTATTTTTGTTTTGCTTCCGTGGACCTAGACTTCATTACCCTTTCCTTTGATCAGTAGAATTTTAGATCCTCCTGAATAAATTTTTATTTCGAAGTACTTTCCCTAAATTCGCGTAAAAATTCAGAACAGATTAAGAATTTAGTATCAGTTTTTCCTCAAATAATCAAGAAATAGAAAAAAGTTGGAAACACCCACACATTAAGAGATGTACAAAGATTTTTAAAAACATACAATCGACTAAGATTACGACAAAAATTGCAATGAAGTTAATTATTGCTAAACTCTAAGCGCAATTTTAGGGCTTGCATATGAACATTTAACGTATAATTGTGACATTCGCTCTACCGTGATTTTCCATTCAATTAAATCTTTTGAGTTTATTTCTTATTGTATTTAAATTCAAAATGTAACTATTGTTGCTTTAAAATAAGAAGAACATAAATTAAATAAAAAATAAAATAAAAAGTTCGATGCGAAGTTTTGCAAGGAACAGATTTAGCCACCCAAGGTGCAATCTTATAATTATTATTAAATTACTCTTTTAAGTATAAGTTTTAAAATAAACGATGAATTATTGAGAAATGGATAATATTAAACTTTTCCGATATTAAAATTAAATGAAATGGCAGATTATTAAATTGAATGCATTTAAGCTAAATGTAATTAAAATTGAAGCAAACGATAGAAAATTAAAAAGTGATCTGTTTCGCCTAAAGTGATCAACCTAAAACTCTCTCGCGATTTTCTCTTTAGCTAATACTTTAAAGACTTTTAATGATGTTTGAATTGAAAAATTCTTCCAATAAATGAAACGTTATTTATGTAAATTTATAGTTCTGTTGTGATTAATCGGAAATTATTGAATAAGTAGAAATAATCCAACTCTGGGCAAATATGATTTATTTCCTGTACATAGGAACACTTCTAGATACTAAAATTATTTACAGCTTCATGTGTTATAGCATATATACAAAAAAAACAGCATTAGGGGGTCTCTCGCGATGGTGAACATTCAGATCTCAGCAGCCGAATCCATCACATATCTCTTTTGTTCCTACACCAGAGAGAAGCCATAGAAGTACTCTGTCTGGGTGCTCCATGTAGTTGTTATTACAATAAAAATGATAATGAAAATAGACCCTGGTTACAAATTGAATTAGAATGAAGGAAGTGCATTGATTAACATCACCTTGAAAAACAGAATTAGAGCTATTGGCCTATCTCGAAATTACCACGACATTTTTAACTTCGATCGTGTGACGATAACAACATATGAATTAGCATCTCCCACTCCAAACTTCCGTTTGTCGTCACACGTGAAATTTTTGGTGGCATCAGGGCTTGAATCCACGTCTCGACGAGATCAATGCTGGCCGCAAGTCCACGACCATGACCACAAGGCTACCACGGCCCGTTAGTGAAGTGTAAGGAATAAAATGGGCGAATCACATAATCAAGCAATGAAGAGTTTAATATTGCTGCGAACCCAAGATGACGCTTCCCTGGGGTGTTTCTCTTGTAAGGAAAAAGAGACATTTATAGAGATTTTATCAGTCAACCACGGAATGTTCAATCAATGACTCCTTAACATTGGTGACTGTTTTGGAAACTTGGAGAGAAATTGTGACTTTGGGTTCAAGAAAATGTTTCTGGAAAGTGATGGAATCTAGTCGACATCTCGAGTGGGAGGAAAGTTATGAACTTTTCCTGAATTTTCCCTTTGACGAACACCTAACCTGAGTAGTTGTAAAAGGAGGAAATGATAATTACTCGGTATAGGCTAAGTAGATCTGTGACATTGGGCTATTCACGGTTTCTCTTCACTAACCTTGGGGACTTTTAGTTAAGATTGATTGCTTTTGTAAACAATCTTTGCCCAACCAAAAATGAAACGTGAATATGTAGATAGAAAGCAGGTAGAAATGAAGTGAAGCGAGAGGGTTAGGAAATATATAAACTCCGACTGAAAGTCGCAATAGAGAGGTTGAAGGAGGAGTTGAAAGAGGTGAAAAGAGAGGTTGAAGTAGGTGATTAGAGTAAAAGCGGAGTGATTCAAGAGATTCAGTTATTCCAGTGTCCAAAAATTGATCCAGAGTCTGAGTTGCAGTTGAGGAAGGCTTAGTGGTAAGAGTCTGTTGGATTATTATAGGATTAGGGTAATAAAATCCTTGCCCGGGAGAGCATTAATAATTGTTGTTATATTAACTAGAAGTTAATAAATTCCGTAATTATTGTTCTAGTGTCTCTTTGATTGACTAATTGAGTGTTAGTGTTTAATAATTGAGTTAGCTATGGCACAAGAGTCAACCTGGAATGGGCAGGCGTTACAGATCTGCCGTGGATAGTATGGCCAAGTGAATTTGTCGAAGTGTATCTGGCAGAAATTTTCGGACTCTGCCTTGGAAGTACGGAGTATAACTGCGTTTATTTGCTCGTTTGGTGAACTAATGAGCTGGTGAGCTGAACGTTATGATTACAACTGTGACTGTCTTTACAAGAGCGTATTATTTATTCATGTATTTGTGTCACTATTCTATACAAGTATTGTGTTTTTATTAGTGTTGTTATTCTGTCCAAGCATCGCTACCTTTGTCATCCTGTTCCAAATATTTATGAATAAAAATTATTCACCATATCTTCCATGTTGAACTAATTTCTCTCGCTTGTACTCAGAATTTTTGTAACGATATGGAGAGGGATATATAAGTTAGAATTTAAGGATAAAGCATGGATCTGAAGCTGTGAACGAAAGAGAAGTGACCGTCTTTGCCAAGCGTGTGAGATTTTTGGATCATATTCTGAATATTTGTCCTTAGAGTCAAGAACTCGAATCCTCATCTTTAATTCTTGTGAGTACTCAAACCCGATTGAGTAAATAAGAAAATAATCATGATTGCACAAAGTTACTTAAAATGAATCATTTGATTTCAAAATATTATTTTATGAATAAATGACGCAAAAGGATAAGTAACGCATGAAAGCAAAGGGAATATATGAATTTTTTTTTTCTGAAATGTTCAATATAACTTCCTATTGTTACGCGTATAATGTAAATTCCTACCAAAGTGCCAGTGGTAATTGAGTGTAGAACAACAAAAATACGTTGTTTAAGTTAACCTAAATTTACAGGCAATGGTGGAATATACCCTTTATCTTTTACAAATCCATGAATGAAGAAATCACATGGAATCAAATCAGGTGACAATTGTGGTCACAGTGTAACATTAAATCGTCTGCTCTACTGCGACCGATTCAATTGTGAGGCAGCTCCATGAAAGTTTCTAAAACGGCTTTCGTGAAATGGCTTCACGAAGAACATACGAGGACCACATTATAAAACTTCACATTTTCCCCTTGGCATTCGTGTATTACTTATCATTCTGTATCGTTTATTTCTGAAAATATGTAATTTTGAAATCGGATGATTCATTTTATATAATGCCTGTTTTTAAAAATTAGATATGGCACGAATAGGGATTAATTGAATCATATAGTGGCTATTCATAAATGTAAAAAAAATAACTTGGTTATCATCATTGTATGACACTCTATTCATTCGTCCGTTCTAATTAGTGATTCTTATATATTGAAAATAGAAAGAAAAGGAAGTAATAACGAGGTTTTATTATAGATTTTGTAAAAGAAAGTGCCGATAAATTCTTCCTTACTTGAATTTAACTGTTTTTGGAACAAAATCTGTTTGCGTTGTACTTTTGCCATCGAATTTGGGAGTTGCAATATCATACACTAAAAGTGGTCTGCCAACACCTTGGGTTTCGCTTTCAATAGCAGCGTCTCTGCAACACACACATAGTCCTCCAATAATATTCTGATCCTGGCATGAAAGTTGCTGATTCTCCTTACAGATTTCCACTCCATTTGCAAAATGGACCTCTGAATCAAGAAGGGAAAAAAAATTTGAATTGCGTTTTTGTAAATTTTCGTTGCGAAACCTTGTTAGTTTTCAGAGCCTACTTCGTAGCTTGGCAAACACTGAAAAGCTCAAGCAACTGTCGGTGACAGCTACTTTTCTGTCGTGTGGTAATAAGAATACTTTATAAAACAGCAACGAAATACCAATGCATCACTTAATGTATTCCTAGGTCATTAATTACATTAGGTCGGCAAATTATTGCCAGCTGTCAGTTTTTAATCTTGTTCACGTTTTAAAATAATTTTATATGACAATTAAAAAAAATCAAACTGCATGATTTTAATCATTTAGATGTATATACAACAGCATTTTTTGGATCCTGATGTACTTCTATGTGCCAAAGACATTTACATATTTCAAAATCAATTTGGATGTACAATGGATAGGCTTCCCTAAGAACTTCAAACGGAAGCAATTGATCTGCAAAATGATGAATTGCTACAAAGGATGTTTAAAGAAATGTTTCGAATCTGATTCTACAAATATATTTCGGAAGATAAATATGACTAGTTAAATCAAATGCTCTAGGATTTTAATCTGTGCTTGAATGTACTTACAAATTTAAAAGGACACTTTCGAAAACGAAGTATTTAAACATAAATACAGTCTGATAATTAATAGACTAGTTAATTATCCAGAATTATAAAAATTTATATTGAAAAAATATAGAGCTAAATCTAATCAGTTTATAATATATTTATTAAGAAATGGAAATAATTTATTTTGTTGTAAATGTCAGAAATCTTATATAAATATTTTGCAAAAATATTGCTTCCTAATAAAAATATTCTTTGTAGTTATATCTCTACAAGTAGAATTGGTCATGTAAATATCAAGTTTGCTATCTGGCAAGTCCAGGCTAAAAATTTAATGATCTGCTCCACCCTTCACAAAAAAAAGTTTGTTGACCCTTGCATTAAATGAATTCTGTGAAAAAATATAAATACATATATTTTTTAAAAATTAGAATTATTCATGTTTAAGTCATGAACTAATAATTTTGTAATTGAGCTGAGTTGCACTTTGCTTGAATGATTTTGAAAAACTATATAGGCTACATTTTAAATTCAACGAAATGGTGACCTGATTAAATACACTTTTCAATGTTATATGTTACATAATAATAAATACATTCCTTATTTTAAATTTTTTAGAAAACGCAATTATAACTTCCACGTTACTTTTTTATGGGCTGTCTAAAACATAGTTAAATTGTTAAACGAAAATGTGAAATAATTTGTTCTTTACAAAAAGCACTAACTTTATCACTTGTATCCGTCATATGTATATTTGCTCCTTGGATTGGAAGTTTCAGGGTTTTTAACTCCTTCAATATATCTCGATTTAACTCCTCGACTAAGATGCTCAATATCAGCATGAATAAACCATATAGAAACTAATCGGCTTGCCATCGGTTTTCTTCTTCGAGAAAAATGGCAATTTCATCTCTTAAAATAAACACGTTGCAAAAATATCACCTGTTATAGCCATTATGCCTCGCAATGAAATAATAAATATAAATGCTACACCAAAACCCTTATAAAGCGTAGGGAAGATTCCTAATTTTAGGGATGTCATTTTCAAATAATTTATTTCAATTAGAACCATCGTTAACATAATACACAGACTGGACTCATTTCTTTGAAAGTCAGACAGAGCTTCTTTGTGGATCATGCAATGTGTTCAGATACACTGCAAAGATTTTTGTTTCATAAGTATACTTTAGAATCTTTCGGACATTAAACGGACATCATCGGTGCTCATTTCGACGCAATTTTATTACTCTATGTTTGCCTCTTTTATAAAATCGTTTTAGACAGAAAATAATGCTTATCCTGCTCCTTTGAGTTCAGTTGATCTGTAGAAAATATAATTCTTCTACTGATTAATACCATCACAAAATTGAACATAAGCAATGGAATAATCTGTGCATTATTGCTATCTGTTGCCTTCTCAAGCTGAATTAAAAATAATTTTTTACACAAATCCTCGGAAACCTGATGCTGTATGAGTACATCTTTAGGTACGAGTATATTACCAATTCATTGGACAATAGCATAATTTAATGTATGTAAGGAGTACAATCGTTTGGCAAAATTATCTACAAACAGTCTCTACAATCTCAATTGCTGATGCAAAATAAGCTCTTCACTAATGATACGAGGCTTTTTACATAAGGCTATGTTATACGAAACTTTGTAAGAGGCAAGTAAAGCTTTTTCATTCTCAAAAAATAATGTTTAAAAATAAATTTTGTTTTTCTCATATCACTTTATTTTTATTTCAAAGAATTCCTTGTGACAATTTTGTCAATGTTTGTCAACGCACTCATTAAGAAATATTTCCAAGTTTATTAGTTTTCATTTTGTTTGTTGCCAAAATGTTTCAGCAAAAGACAAACAAGGGCATTTCTTTTTCATTTACTTCAGTACAGGCAAAATTAAAATAATCTCGAGAATATTATCTGGATTTTATTTTGGAACCCTGCTCTTTTGTGCGCTTATTGAAGTAATCTAATATCTGCTTACGACCCTCAGATATTTGTTCCGGGAAATGCATTTAAATGATTCTGTATAAATCTACTTTGTGAATTTTTATTACCGGAAAATGCATTTAACACGCAAATTACAACATACACATTTACAACAGATTCAATGACAATAGAAGAATTGACTCGACTGACATTGGCTGCAACTGAACAAAATACAACACTTATACACGTATGCATCAAGGTCGTGTAGATGTTCCAGAATGCTCAAGATATACTTCTCACGAAGCCTCGAGAATATCCGATATGGTAAACGTAAGGCTGAGAGCAATGGAGATGCATTCTGGTTTTCTTAATCCAACGGATTAATTTCGCCGAATTTCTATAAATTTAATTCTTCTTGATAATTTGTAAGGTTTATTATTAAAGTCGAGCGAAGACTAATCATCAAAGTACTAAAAATACAATATTATTAGATACATTGTTATTTTACGAGGTGGTATTTGCAATGAATATATTGATTGAACGTTGGTTCATAATCACTGAAAGGTTGAAAAACACTGATTTACGAGAAGAACTAGCTACTCAAATTTTGTCAATTATATATTTGTTTTTGAAAAGACTTAAGAATACGATACGCAAATTTTTCGTAATCGTTCTCTTCAATAGCCTCACTTTGAATTTCTTGAACATTTATGATAAAACTATAATCTCTCGTAATTGGAACTAAATAATAATGCAATAAAAGATAACAAAATTTTAAATTATTATGTCGATATTTTCAGATGGTATATTGTCCTCCATTGGCGAAATTTTTTTATTTGGTAAGCTTTGACTGGGCTTAGTACACTTTTTGGTAATCTTGATAGCTCAGGAAAATTCATAATAAAATAGATTTCAGGTCCTCTTTTGATCACTAACTTTGAAAAAATACATAAATAAATAAAATAAAATAGCCAATATGAGACAGTATGACAGATTTGATATAGTATGCATCCGGATTGGCGGCGTCAGTATTTTTTCGGTACTTTTCCGTTAAAGAGGGCTGTCGACGAATGTTAATTTTTTTTCGCCAAACGGGAGCAATATCACAGCTGCAACAACAGTAGTAATGCGTTGGGGGAGAGGTAAATTCGCACGATGTGATTTGGCGATTTTTTCACGATCTCCTTTAATGGAAAAGTGCCTTTTTTTCCTTTGGAGAGGAGATTTTTTGGTACTTTTCATTTCGTCGGGGCAAATCTCGCCTAGCAGAGACGCCTTTCGTTTATTGGCGACAACAAACAGTATATACAAATTCCATTGGGCTTTGTATGTATAATTTTTGGTGACTTTATCGCTTGCTCTGGAGAAATGGAAAAGTATCGATTTTTCATGTTCAATTTCGTATATGCTGATTACCAAATTGCCACGTATATTAAATTGGTGATAAAGCTACTTTAGGCATATTCTGCATCTTAGCCTTAATATGAACACATTTAAGCATGGATGTTCGAGAATAAAAATATTATTCTCGTACTTTCCATTTCGCCACGCAAGCGATAAAGTCGCCAAAAATGATACAATCGACGCCCAACGGAATATGTGTTTACTGTGTGTTGTCGAATAAAGTCGGCCAGGAGAGCTTTGCGCTGGCGAAATGGAAATGTACCTATTACTTTAGTGGCAAGTTATTGCTAAAAAAAAGGTATTTTTCTGTCATAGCGGGGCCTGCCAAATGATTAAGGTCTTTGCCTAACTCGCCAAGCCTATCTTGTGACAATCCCGGGCCGCTTGGCAATTCATCGTCGATGGTCAGTATAATATGTAAGTACAGGAAAAACAAAAGATTTTAGAAAATACCAGTAAAAGAATTATGCGTGTGAAAAGTTAATAAAGTTTGTAAATAAAATAATAATAATAAATAAAATAAAAAAACAGAAGGAAGAGAGAAGAAACTTACGTTTTTTAATTTTTTGAGGACTAGCTCCTCCGCCACTACAGCATCCTTCACAATTCAAACGATCTCCAATTTCTGCTCCATATTTAAATTCCATTACGCCTAAAATTCAAAAAAATTATCATTGTCTTTTACAGAGAGAGGAAGCAAACTTGTCCTTTAACTCACCTTTGTAAATGAAATTTGTTGATGATAAACTATTACTTGGCTCTCTGTGGAGTACTTACATTCCCTAAAAATGCGCCACTTTGGCAATATTCAAAATTGCACCAAAAGTAGAGTTCATTTCAATTTTACAATATTATATGGGTTAATGTATTCTTATATATACCAATATGGAGCTGTTACAGAGATTCAGTGCTTGTTGTTGTCTTGTTTTGTTTCTTTGCAATGGGGTTTTCCCCGCCAAATTTCCTGCATTCCAATTACCAAGTTAGTTTTAAATACCAAATATATTATGTTGGCCAAAACAAACCGATCACGGCGTCCGGGCGTTTACTGGATCTTAGCTGCGGTTAAAAATATACTTGAGGGTGCCCCTTGGCGTGATTGGCGATTTTTGTCTGGCGACAATCCTGATCGTGCGGAACACACTGCAAACAGAAATGGCGGCCAAAACAAAGAAATTTCAATGAACACAATTTAAACAAAATTAATAAAAAAGGAAAAAAAAATTACTCACGTCATTTAGCAGGAATATCCTCACTTTGAGGTACACAGAATTCTCTAATCGCACCAAGATATTTTTAAATTTATCCTGTGTAGAATCTGTGTACCTCCATCGCCACATAAATTCTGCGAAATACGAGTCAAAGATGGCGTCGGTGGTGCCGGACTGGCGGTGACTTTTTTTTCTGAATTCGCGTTTTATTACGGACCACATCCCTTCAATTTTGTTCGTATGGGCCCCGGTTTCAGGATCCTTGAATGTCTTTGAGTGATTTACGGAAAGATGTTTGAAGTCGTTTTCCGACAGGCAGTCATATGATTTCCAGCAATCGGAAATAATAGTAGTTCCAGGTAGGATGTTTTCTTTTATCAAATGCAGCAAAGTTTCTTTTGTTGTTTTTTCCGTTGTTTCCCAAATCGTACAGAAACTTAAGATTTATTTTGCTAACAGCAGTCATTTTAAACTAGGACAAAAGAAAACAATAACTGCTGAACCTAAATTTTAAACTAGGACAAAACAAAACAAACCTTACCAGCCGACATCCACCGTAGAAGTAACTGACCCCAATTACATATACCATTAAACATTCAAAAATAACGGTAAAATCTAAACCAATCAGAATCGTGACTGGGTTTCAAAATAACGTTTAGGGTTACCATAAAGAAAAGCTCACCCATGAGTTACCATAAAGAAAAAAACATCGCCCAGCTTGGCGAGAAATCAAGGGGCACCCTCAAGTATAGTCTAACCTTAGCTGCTAATTTAACCGATTCTGTAAAAAATAAAAAGTAACTGGATATTTTATATACGGTAAATCCCTGATTAAATGTGCTGCTTGTTAAGAATTTCAAAAGGGCGCCAAAAATGGGATTCCTACACCAGAAGGAAGGTTATCAACATAGATATTTATTGCCACAAACCTTTAGTCGCTAAAAAGCACGTTAAAATATGATCCAACTAAATATCCTTAGTTAGTGATGGTTACCTTTAAAAGTGGATTGTTATAAAATTATATTTTCCTGTATGAAATCAGCTTTATTACTGAACTACTTATCTCTCTATATTTGCTTACATAAAACAAACATTATAAAATAACGTTTAAATTATATGCAATATTTATAATATGATTATAAGTTTGGGGGAGAGCAATTCTTATTAAAAAGTTTTATTTAAAATATAGTGAGGGTGAAAGCAATAACAGGTCTTAGATTAATTTAGTTGCTTATATTTTCCTAGGTACCTGCTACAACTCGATTTTACATCCGTTTAACACAGCCAATATTCCTCATAATTCTGTACCTCGGTCAGACGCCGAGGTCGACATTTAAACTGTCCTCACCTCTAGCACTGAGGACTTTGAAGCTTTATCCTAAGGTCAGGCTGCTCTCACTAGCATTATTTTAACGTATATATATATATATATATATATATATATATATATAATCAATTAGTTAAAAGCAATAATTTTTCAAACACATTATAATATCGCTTTTTATTACCTCATTTTTATTCACATATACTTTTCAAAGATTTTCGATGAAAATCTTTCAACCAAATACTTTAAGACATTCCGCATTTGAAGATTGCTCTAAGCTATTCATTAAAGTCTCTAATTCCTGCGAAAAATTATTTTTTTTAAAGCTGCGACTACTTGATTCTAGAAGTAACGTATCCATAACTCATTATCAGCGGATTCTTTTTTTTTTTTTTTTTAATTTTCATCAACAAACACTCATCTGGTCTTTATAGTTAGCATGTCAAAATGTCCCCACGTTGTACAGGAGTGGACATGATGAGAGGGATAGCAGTTCCGGTGTCAACCTCATCATCCGATTTTGGCTCAAAATTACATCTGTCTACTATCTAACAATCATTATGAATTTGTAAAATAATATTAATTCGATCATACATGTACTTTCTTCCTCAGATATATAGCCTTAAATATATTTATTTGAATACAGTTAAGTGATTCCGAAAGGAGATGGAAAGAAATTTTCTACGGAAATATATTTTTACCCAAATTTTGAAAATATTTTTACATATATTAGTGATTTGCTTGTAGATGCTCGTTGTGAAAGATTTTTTTTCCTTGCTAGATTCAATAAAGACCAAGTTTTGAACAATAACAAATAAATTTATTTACACTTCGCAATCTATAACTTGGAGCTCGTTCCCACTCGTAGCTCTCTTTTATAAGTACATTTGCCTTCTTGTTAAATTACCTTGGCAACCCTTCCTCGACAGAGATCGAGGACCACCACAATTTCTCACTCCAAAAAGAGACAGATTATTAACATTCATTGATCAAAAAATTTCAATTTATTTTCCTCGGGGACAAAATAAAATTCTACGTCAACATTAATTTACATAGAATTTCATTGGCTTCTTTTTTCTTATTTCAGATAGACTTCAATATATTTAAATAAACTCAATAGTCTACATTTGAGGGGGGAAATGCATATTTCTTTGACGAATTCAAGTGCTTGCAGTTGTCAATTGCTTCTGGTCGTGAACTCACGCATGTGTTGTTTCAGGCGAGTCTTAGATAAAATTTATGCTTTCAATAAAGATCCGTCGAATAGGGGATAGATGCTCGTTAAATATGTTGGGGTTTATAGTTCCAATATAGGGAATGTTAAAGGTGGAAAGTAACCAGATCGCAGATGTTATCCTCATCACCTGTCAGTAATTCAAAAATACAAACGTCAAGGACTTGCCTTCCTTAGGTAAGTACGGGAATCATGATTTACTGATCTTTTTTTTTCTGATAGTTTACTATCTTCAGTAAATTCGGATGACACTCTCCCAGGATACCCTAACAATCTTTGTTTCGACTCATCCGTAGTAGCCCTTTTGCCTCCTCAATTTTCACCGAGATCTAAAGTATATAACACATCAGTCGTAACAGGAATAACAGCCCCGAAACCGGCATTTTTTTTTAAGTGCGCATTCATCAACCGTAACTACCATTTCTAATCACCTTCAAGGATTGGATTACATCGTTCAAACAACTTTTCCAAATCTTTTTCCTCAAAAAAAAGATTTACCTGCTATTTTTTTTTTTTTGCCGAAAATCTTTTTTGTTGCGAGTAAATAGCGATAAACAGCTTTCTGAATCATCGACTCGTTGCTGTTTTTGTTCCATCGAAAGCAATCGCGGCACCCACTTGGAAAAAACCTTTTTCACTTCACTTCAAAAAACCTTTTTCAGTAAATACACTTCCATATGATATCTGTGTCATCTCAGCAATCTCACGGAGCTTCACTTTACGATCTTTCATTATAATTTTTGTCACTTCACTCACATTTTCCGGTGTAACGGCTTCCACAGGTCTACCCGAGCGTTCCGCGTCATTTGTGTCGGTACGACCACGTTTAAACTCGGCAAACCACCGACAAATCGTTGCTTTTGATGGACAAGAGTCCGGGTAACATTTTTCAATCCATTGTTTCGCTTGCACGGTGTTTTTACCCATTAAAAAACAATGTTTTATCAGAACACGAAACTCGGTTTTTTCCATTTTTTAAACAAACTACATAACGACTTTACTCCAACCTCGATAACTCAGCTGTTTCTGGTCCGATCGACTTAAATTTTTGACACGTTTCAAGCAAAGGTTAGTACTCTAGAAAGATCTTGTTACTGGTTTACTACGAGCGCCATCTCTGGGTTAGTCTCGGGAGTTATTGATTGATGTGTTAGTCGCACCATGTTGCTTTCCCGCTGGTGAACTCCTCTCTCACTCAAAATTACGAGGTTCGTCACCAATAGTCCTCGTGTTTCATCTAAGAGCAACGCTAGCAATCAGTCAATCAAACCACGAAAAAAAAATAGCTATTAAATGCATGGGTTTCAAAAATCATTATTGATCTGAAATAATTAGCTTGAATGATTTAAAAGATTTCTTTATACTAAAATAGATAAATTTGGAAAAGTAAAACAAACAATCTCTCTTTCTCAAAATTTGTATTTAAAGGTTATACTACAAATATTATAAGATAAATGTAAGTATTTATGTAAGGAAATAAAATAAAATATGATTTTTTTTCTTTACAATTTCAATGTGTTATCACTTAATTACATAATTAGTTTTCTAACAAATTGACAGTATTGATATAGCTAAAAAAGAGTATGTTTTAAGTCTAAGAGAATAAGAAAACAACTGAATTAAATTTAATGAATGTAGTAAATCAATTCAATTCTATATTAGAAAATATGTAAACTTAAAGGTTGCACCCCGGAAAAATTTAAATTAAATTCGACAACTGAAATCCAGCAAAGGTAATTTCAAAGCCTTCTATGAAGAAAAATTAGCTTATTTGGTGCTAGGTTTACATAATCCTCATTTTTTACATTAAATACAAAAATTCAGTCATATTTGAACATTGAGGTATCTGAATATTTATATGCAAAAAAGAGTTGTTTATAAACATGAATAATTATGGAGGAGCAATTCATAATCAATAGCTGTATTTATATTTCTACGTCATATGAGGTGAAATTCATGTGTCCTCAATAGATACATCTTTTATCAAATCTACTGCACTTATAACATTAAACAGATGCAAAATATTTATGAACGTACCATGCTATAGACTATAAATATGATTATAATTTCAAAAATTAAATTAAAAAACCAATCAAATGTTCTAGGTAAAGTTTTGAAAAAAGAAAAAAAAACAGATTTATATATATATATATATATATATATAGCCACTCAAAGTGTGCTTTTCTTAAAAATTATTATTAAATTACTCAATTAAATATAAGAATTTGTATATTGTAGGAATTCGTATACATTATTATTCAAACTTGTTGTAATATTTATACAGATGTTATGCAATACTTGAAATTCGTAAGTGTTTGTTAGACCAAATTACTCTCACTGTGTTGGAATGCCTCATTTAATAACATGCAAAATATCAGCACAATGAATAAAGTTTACTTGATCAAAGTATACCAGAATCCTTAAGAAACAGTCCACACTTAAAGGAAACCACAAATACAGATATTTTTCTCTGTGGCATAGGACATGTTTGCTTATAATTTTAAAATTTAATTTTCGAACATTCAGTGATGAAATTCTCATAAATAATATATCTACGGCAACAATTCCGAATCTTTTTCAGCCAGCGTATGACCTACCAAGAATCTTTCGGGCTCCTCCCACCCCCATGCAAAATCTGTTTCACTCATTGCAGATTCCAGAAATCTTTCAAGAAAAGAAGTATATTGAATTTAATTAAAATACTTATTTTTTCATTGTAAAGTTTTCGTTTTGTTTTTGAAGTAAGCAAACAAATGAACCCAAATATTGGAAAGAAGAAAAATTATTGGGATACTTGGAATTGCAATGGATTGCGAAATCTTAGAAAATCAGGCTCAATAGAGGAAAAATATAAACTCAAATCTGAAGCAGCTTTTCATTTGCTTCTATATTTTTATGTAAATGTTTAACAAGCTGCGTTCTAGAAAACGACAATGCTCGTAAATACGTTATTTCGCTTTTAGAAAATCCACTCTATTTGGTCACCACGACGAACCCAAACGCTTTCTGGGTACACCATTCCGCAATTGGAAAGGCTCTTCGTATTGGTATATGATATGAGTTTCAATACTTTCTCCTTTTCTGGAATTGTTAAGGTTACAAATAACAACAAAACAATTCTATCCTCTTTTTAAAACTATTTTTTTTTACAATTATTTGTTTTTTGTACTGCCTAAGCCTTTTTTTTTTCGCGTACGCCCAAAGCCATCTTACGTACACCACTTGTTGAGAAGCTTTGATCTTCGAAATCAGGGTAGTGGCAACTTCTTTTTAACTACAAAATTTAAACAAAAAATGCAAAATTTGAAGAGTGTCTCAAAAGCCTTAAATGTACTCCCATTTCTAGTAATTCATTTTCATTTAAATACAATATTAATACAATATTTATTTTTCTAATTTCAAAACTTACGTAAAATATTTCTTTCTAAGATATATTTTAAGTAAAATAACAATTGTGAATGTTTATACAAATAATAAATCCGTACTTTTTGTAGTCGTGGTAGCCTAGTGGTTAAGGTCGCGGACTCACGGCGGCAGTTTCTTCGAGTCATGGGTTCAAGTCTGTGATACCACAGAAGATCCTTTATGTAGTCGGAGCTGATGCACGTTAAATCTGTTGCAACCTAAAGTCCTCACGTCGACATGGTGTGGAAGTTAGGAGAGGAGGTGCCAGCTGAAATGTTGTCCTCTTCACTTGACCGAAGCTTAAGATTATAAGATATGTCGCCAACAGCACTCGTACTGCTTCTATTGCGGTGTTAATAAAACTAACTAACTAGTACTTATTGCTGCTATAAATTCACTTAAATTTTACTTATTAGATGAAATTCAAATGCTTCTAAATTCTGAAAAATAAATATTTTCTTATGAATATCTTTTATCAACTGTAATGCATAAAATTATGCATAATATGCATTTATAAAAAGTGGAGAATTTGACAATTACCTTTCTTGATACATTTGTATTTATCTGAATAGATTTGTTTTAAAATCGCAGTTTACTTAATCAGAAATGTATTTTTAAACACAGGATAATTTTTAAAGAACTTTACAAAAATAATTAATTATTCAAAGAGAATTTCAATTCATAAAAATACGCTCATTAAAATAGAAACAAAGTTAATCCCTGAGAAAAATTAAATATATTTAAATCTCCATATTTGGATTCATAAAAAAAATATTTATTTCTTAATCCAAGCATTTTTTCCAGATTGGGAACTGAGTTTTAAACAATATCATTTTTCCTCCTGATCTTTTATAATTTATTCAAATAGATTGGTACTTTTTGTTCTTTTAGGAAAGAACTTCGAAAGTCAGATCATCTGCACAGTGATCTTTGTCTCAGAGAAGTTAGAAAAACCATATTTCTTTCATTTAAAATAAGTTTTAATTACAAAAATACATGCAATGTTTAATGTATTTCAGTGTCTCGGTTGCCTTAAAACACTCAGCAGCTTACATTTAAGATCTTCAATGAAACTTGTATGTACTTAGTGTTCAATTTATATAACCGAAGTTCTCAATTTAATCCAATCCTATTGAACAAAATCCTTACCGAATTCATATTTCTCAATCAAAGGATAGAAGATACCAGTACATGGGAACCTGGAGATAAACCTTGCGGCCAACAAGCACAAAAACAAACACAAAACTGCAATGACCGTGAGTTAATACAAAAAAGAAAAACCACATCATCTAAAGTAAATAATCGTATCCCGGCAAATGTCAGATAAACAATCAGATCCTAGCCCGCAAAATGGAATGTTGAAGGGGGGGAGAGGGGGGAGAGCGACTTCAATACAGATCATTCCTCTGGTCAGAAAGGGAAAGTGTCAAAGAGACGACCGGACACAAGCGAATGAATCATGGTCCGCGAGGCTGAGGCCTCACTGAACAAATAGATGCCGTTACGCAGAAAGGTGGCGCTGAACTAACGGATGATTATTTTGAGGCTAATTCGTCAAAATGATAACGCTGACCATTTGGTAGAAAGTGGAGCATCATTTAAGCGGCATCCTAATCTGATTGGAACTATTTAATTTGCTTATTTAAAAGTAATGGAGCGATGCGCTTTGAATTTACGAATTGCTTGTTAATCATAAGAGGTACTGATTCTGGTGATGATTAAATTGTGAAATGTGAATGTTTCAGAATATTTGAAATAAATATTAGAGGCTAGTTATATAATCACTCATCCATTTAAAGCCAATAGACGGAAAAAAATAATCAACATATAAAACCACAAAAAGCAATTTATAAATTTGTTTATAAATTTGTTCACATAAAAACAAATAAAAATGCAAATATAAAAACTAAAGATAGCTGAAATGAGAAAAAAAATCCGCCATTTAACCCAAAAAAGTAAATATAAATTTAAATATGTAAGAAGGTCGTGCAATAAGTCCTTAGATAATTCAAGAGAAGGCTCTCGTAGCACCTAAAATGGTTTGTTTTTAATAGGGTATCATGCCTAATCAGAGAGCTGTCTAAGTCTCAGTTACTCATATTTGGGATCATATTACCTTTCACACCTCAAAAATTCTTTGTCATAACTTTTATCTCTTTCTCTCTCTCTCTCTCCCTCTCACACCGTCCGATGAAACCATCTTCGCCTTCTTCGGAATAAATTCACAGCAAGCAGATCATTTTATACAACGTTTTTCTGAATTTCACTTGGTGTGTGTGCGTATCATCGAATTTTCGATCGTTAATTTAACCAACTTCCCATCAAGCTAGAGCTTTGAAATTTTGGGAATCGTTCGTACTCTCCTAACAATGCAATATTTAGACGTTTCCGACAAGTTTTAACTCATATTTTTTTTAAATAATGCAGTTTAGCCCAATTACTTGGCGCAATTTGAATAATTGCCAAACTTGGCGATTTTTTTTTTTTTTTGGCTGAATGTTAAGTCCGTTTCGCGGACCAATTTAGCAACATTTGGCAAAATACCGCCAAATAATTCCTGTCTCCAAGAGTGGTTTGACTAAACTGTATTCCAACCATTTAATTTAACAGATTAATTAATTTTAGTTAGTTTTAACGTTGTTATGTATTTCACTTGGTGTGTGTCTGTATGTATGTGAATCAGTGTGTCATCAAATTGTCTATTGTTAATTTAACCAACTTCCCATCAAGCTAGAGCTCTGAAATTTTGAGAACCGTTCTTATTTGCCTAACAATGCAATATTTAGATATTTGTGATCAGTTTTAACTAATATTTTAATAATTTTTTTAATAAACTTTGCCACCATATAAAAACGTTGTTTTTAAAAACGTTGGTTTTTATTTCGAATTATTTGATTGTTGCTTGGTTTCGGTGTCCAATGCTGAATTCATTTATCAACGACGATGACAAATAGACACGGAAGCAATCAATATTTGATTTGGCAGCAAATGACTACCAAACAAAATTTGTTTGGGCTCCATTTAAGAGATGTCAGAACCCAATAGTACCAACGATTTATGAAAATGATGCCATCTGTCTACATACAAGTACTTTCTGAGCAACCTTCAAATATATATATATATATACGTCTCGATCCATTGCTCTCTCTCTTTGTTGATACTTGATGAGTGGGTCACATGCCCTCACACTAATTTTTTTTCTACAATATCTCGAAAAGTAATTTGCTTTAGAAATCACCAAAGTTATCATCAGGATTAAATAAAAATCTTGGATTCATTAAGACGAAAGGATTTCTAATTATTTGTTTCAATCCATCGACAGCTATTTAGTATAATCAAGATGTCAGAAAAGTCGACAGCGACGATTTCACATATATACATTATATATATATTATTAAAATCTTATACAATGTTTTTGACTCTTTTTTTTGCAGTTTTATAACTGAATATAGTGTTGTCATTTAAACTAAGCATGTGTGCAAAATATCAAGGTCGTAGCTTATCGAGAAGTGGGTGAAAAACTGATTGAAAGATTTGTACCAAACAACGATACACAGGGCAAGTTAATCAGAAGTGTTGCAAAAAAAAAAATCTACTGTTCAATCGAAGGAGAAAAATCCCATTTTAATCCGCACCATACCCATTCACCCAGTTTTGAAAAGCTTGATCGCCAATACCTCGCTTACAAGCTGATGGACCAAGCATCTGCGCTCTCTGACTCACCAGTCAAAAGATTCAAAAGAGGAACGGAGAGGGGGGCACACGAGTTCTTTCATAACCTCACGAAAACAATCCCCTGATGAGGAGTTATAATCTTTTGGATCAATAAAGGACATGGGTGTAGGGGGAGGACACAATTCATAATCCATGTTCAGCAACGTGTAATATCTGTCAGTCAATGCTATCGAGGCGGACCTTTGGCTCAAGCATGTTTGACTGCAGCCGTGTCCCTCACCGTCTCGATTAGATCTGTTGCTCACCATCTATAACACATCAGGATTTGGCGTTTGTTATTTATTGCTGGGGTCAAAAGGAATAGAAGGGATTTATGGGTAGAGACAGACTTGGATAAGTAGTTACGGTCTGATAGAAACGGTGTCTTAGTTCTAGAATTTCGGCAGTGTCAAACAAGTAGTTAGAAAAGGTGTATGTTTTTAAATTCCTTCTAATTTTTGAAGGCCAATTTATGATGTTCATGAAGTAATTAAAATATATTATTAAAATAGCCGTATAAAGTGCTTAATTTATGATGATTACATAATATAGATGCAGTCGCCTATTTTTTGCTAAAAATAAAACTAACAATAGTGTCTTACTTGTTGTTATTCTTGCAAATTCCATGTGCTGTTTATAATTTACTACGGTAGAACCCCTTTAACACATGGTTCTTTAACAACGTGAGTCTGCCTTATGCACGGTTTTATTATGGCTACTTCGAAAAGCAATCGCTAAAGATATCACTCGAAGACATTGTGGCTTCATAAATCTTATTTTACTTTTTATGACAATCAGATTAATATTTTGTTCTAATGACGTTAGGCTTTTCTATTCAGAGCAGACTTTAATATTTTTCACACATATATGAATCACCATTTCTCAGAAAGACTTTAAAAGATTTTGTTCAAATCTGGCAACAACTGATAAAGATCAGTTAGTAGTAAAAACAAGAACATTAGAAGATACTGATGAATATATAGAAGATGTTCTAGGTGAAGAGGTAGACATATTGAGGAAGAGGTAAAAGTTCCAAAACAAACTCCAATCAAACATTCTAAGGCCATCAAAGCAACAGAGTTATTATTAGGTTATTTTGTGTAACAAATATCTCGAATTAAAGCACAGCAAATAAGAACTGCCATGCAAGAGATTAAGGAGAAACAATATACTATTAAAAAGCAAACGTCTATTAAGGATTAGTTGATAAAACAATCAACTCGATTTTCTTCAAATATTTTAAGCGTTCTTAATCTTTTTGTAATTGGCAACTGACTTATATATTGTAAAAATATCATGTATAACTATCCATTTATTTTCTCGAATCAACCATTTATTCCGCAATTTTACGCAAATGTTCGTTACGCAGAAAGTTCATATCGATGTTGTAACTTATATTATGCTCAATTAATATTAACACAGTAACTCGTGGCTCACTTAATCTGTGGTTTAGTAATCAGAAACCCCGAATACAACGTATTAACGGGGTTAGTTGTCATTAGAATGTGATGTGTAGCATTATTAGATTCTTCCAAAAGTTTTTAAGACTTAAGCTTTCTTTCTTAACTAATGTTGATACTTTTAAATCAAGTGCATTATTTTACTTATATTTTTCAATATGGTTGACGATATCTATTCCTTAAAGGAAATTTCTATAAAAATTAAAAGCTGCCAGCACAAAGACGCGTAAACTGATCGCCTGGAAACAAGTGAGTGCCTCTGTCTCCTGATTGTGACATGTATGGATAGAGTTAATTGTAGGCGTATTAAGTCGTTCTTCCCTTCATGTTAGAATAGGATAAAAACTTAACAAACATTTTCAGATTTAAAAAAAATTGCACCAAAATTTATATTACATTCTAACCTCACTATCAATAGACAGAAGCGTATTTGATTACGCTACTTATTTATTTTTCGAAATAATCCATTTTTACTGAATAAAATATGTTCCTTGCTTTATGTTCTATATAATAAAGCTAGTAAACGTGGTGTTGTAGAGATTAGCATGTTCGACTGCTAGCACTACCACACCAAGTTCGATTCCCGATGGCTTCGACTTGGGTAGTGGGTCCGTTTAAATTTTCATTCCTCCGGGGTCGGTAACCGGGTGCCAAGATTACTTGGGATGTTAAGTGAGAGTCCAGTGTCGATCGATCCACTTGACCAGGACACTAGCTAGTAATTAGTTCCTCATGTGAAAGGGCTACAGAAAAGGAAATGACCACCACCTAATGAGACTTCTTAGGCCCAGATGTGGCCGCGGTAGCCTAGTGGTCATGGTTTCGGATTCGTGGCCGGCGGGTTTCGTTTCGTCGTGAATTCGATCCTTGGCCACTAAGGACCCGCCGTGTAGCCGGGACTGATGCACATTAAATCTGTTGGGGCCCAAAGTCCTCCCGTTGGCGGGGTGTGGAAGTTAGGAGAGGGGTACCAGCTCAGGTGTCGTCCTCGTCTCTTGGCCGTGGTTCAAAATCACAAGAACCGTTGCCAATAGCCCTCGTGTTGCTTCTAGTGTGACGTTAATAAAAACTAAACTAAACCAAATCTTAGGCTGGTTAGACTTTAACTTAACTTAATGTAGTAAAACTAAGTTAATATATTACTTCACATTTTAAGGAATAAAATGATATTCTTATAAAGTTTTGAAACTACCAGCTTTGAGCTCTTACATTGTTTGATTTTGAGAGTTTTTATAAGACCTGAGAGCATATTCAAACAATCTCTCTTGAAAATTTGAAGAGCTATATTGTCTATATTTAATTTAGAATTTGATAAAAATTTGAATTCAATTGACAGACATCATTATCGCTATGTATTATTATATAACTACGAATATTGTGTTTATCATTAATTTATAAGAATAATCCATGCGTTTTGTTTAAAAAATTACTCAATAAAATTGAAATTCGTACATATTGAAAGACGAAGGACATCGTAACGTTTTCGTTAGAAAAAAAGAAAAAAAAACCAAGATATCAATATAAAAAAAAAATCTGTATATTAATTGATCCTTATACTCAAAATGCTATAAATTACTGGAATTCATATTCATTTATTTGATTTTAAGGAGCCGTAGATTGAAGTAAGAAGTAGTATCGTAAAATTTTTATTATTATCCAGGCGTATCGTAATTTTTTTTCTTCGAGATATAAAGTTAAATTTATCTACTATTCTTTAGACATCTCTACATAATCATCCTTCAGAGTTATACTTTTCTCCCAGCGTTATTTGACCATTCAAAGGCCACTATTCAGTAGATTGAACTCTTATGTATTGATTGCAAGTTACTTCAATCAACGACATCCTGAAACCAAACAATTCAATATGAATAGTCGTCATTTAGAGCCTTATGTATATAAGGGTAAATTAATAAGCAAAATAAGTTGTATCTAAATACCTCAGTTTCATTTTAGTCATAATTATCAAAAATTACGATATACCCTCTCTTATATAAGTATCACTAAGAAATTATTAAATTATGAGATTAAATGCAAGGATAGAACATAGATTACTGTAGGTAGGCCTCGTAATTTCGAATTATATTTCAAAGGACGAAAACTAAACCCCAGCTGTTTCCTTTCCTAACTTTCACATATACAGCATACGAGGACTTTGAGATAGAGTTAAATTGAAATTACATTATATTTTCTATCCGCATAATCCTAACTGCAACTTAAATGGATGTATTTGACAAACAATTCTTCTTTTATTAAACTGCTGTTTTGTAGAAAATGCAACCTGCGGAAGGAATCATCGAAATCAGAGTAATTCGCAGCAAATGTCAATTATAGGATATTATGCAAATTAATAAAGTTTCAAACCATCGCGCGTGTGCGCAGCGCGCAGCATATACTGAATGATGCTGAAAACGTATAAATAAAGTGCTGTGGCAGGACGTTGAAAAAAAAGGTCTATGATTATTTGTTGGTGGCAAACGTTTAGTGAGACCACAAATTATCCACGATGGAAATAAGAGAAATTCAAACAACCACGAGTTTGAACGAGGAGGATAATCGGCCTTCGAAGGAGGATTTTCCTATCAGCGCAATAGCAGCTCGTAGCCAGCGGAACAGTTCCACAGTGATGCGGGATTTGGAAGCAGTGGACCGACGAGCACCGAACAACTCGAAAGCCAGGCACTGGACGACAGAAGGTGACGATCAGAGCGCGGTGATCGACACCTGCTCCGCATGGCGGTGAATGATCCGCACAGCTTCCTCGGGCAGCTGGCAGCACGTTGATCTACTGCTACAGGTGTACAATTGTCGGCTTCGTCAATTCGTCTGCTGCGCCGTGGTTACGTGCAAAGAGGTGCTGCTGGGATTCCCCCTCGGCAGATCATCGACGGCTGCGTCGGCAGTGGGCTCTTGAGCACAGAACCGAGCGAGCTGAGTTGGCACCAAGTTGTCTTTTCAGATTGAATCACGCTGAATTTGTGGACCCGTGATGGCCGTGTTCATTGAACGTTATGCCGGTCAAACGCTGCCTGAGTGTATTATTGAAGCAATACGTAA
>BMAW01105812.1:664872-752732 GCA_019974015.1 Nephila pilipes
TCGGTATTGCTTCGTTTCAGTTATTGCTCTGATTGTCATACGCCATTGAACAAACAAATGGAGATGATTTACGGTTTAATTCCTTTCTGGGTGTGTGAGAGTGTTACATTATTTTTTTCATCAGTGTTCTATCAGTATAAGAAATGAAATTTTTTCGGTGCTTTTGAAAATTTTGACCAGAAATTAATATCTCACGTCAAAATCATTTTTAAGTAGTTGTGTGTCGGCTTAAAAAAAACAACGATATAACTTTAAAATTTTGCAGACTTAGGCCTTTTCCTCATCAACAGCCGTTTAGATTCTTCAAGTTGACAAGCTTGGCTGATTGGCGTATTGTCCACATACTAAATACGTTGAACGGACTGGAAGATAATACATGAAATAATTCCTTTTCGAACAGTATTTTTTCCTTATAAATATGTTCCGAAAGCATAAAGCAATTTCTTAACGAGTTTTTTGAAAACATTCGGCCAATTACTATATTTATCAATAGTTTTTTTTAAGTAAATCTCATCATAAAACTAAAACATAACGAGGTTCACTAAGGCATGATGCTCAGGTCAGCCAGTGTGGATCAGTTTGTTGCTGGAACAGGTTTGGGATCAATCGGTTGTCGTGTCGCCGTCTGGTTCGAATAGTCGGTTGCCTGGGTTGATGGTTATTTTCGGGATGATTTCATAGGTGTTTTCTGCTGGTATAAGAATTCTGTTGTGTGTTTTTGAAAATTTTTTGTTAATGTATATGTCTTCAAAATTATTTTTAAGGGAATTTGTTAACATGGAACTAAAATCATAATGTAAGTTTTTTGTATATATAATTCTTTAACGCTCTTCTTTCTCCCATTGTTTGTTTTTTGCAGGTTGTGGGTTCTACTTATTGGCAATTTATCATTCATAGTACGATCAAACAAACAAATGGGAATAATATGGTTATCCTTTCAATTTTGATCTTGTTCGTAATGCGTTTTGCAGTATTATGCTCGTAAAACAATTCTTTTCAGTGTGTTTGAAGTTTTGACAGTATATCATGTTAAATTATCAATGATATTTTCTAGGCGAAAGAATTTTGGCTAGAGTTTTTTTAGCGTGGTTTACATTCTTGTCTACTGTACGTATTTTTTTTTATAATTGGTGGGATGCTGTGATTGTTTTTTTTTTCTCTGTTAAGTGTTTGATGAATTTTTCATTTTTTATCTCAAATTACGTAACAAGTCAGCATCTCAAAACTAACGAAAAATTATACAGGACTAATTCTTTTCAAATTGATAATAATTTATACATAGATACCAAAATTACAATCATTCGAGAACATCAGTTATTTTTCAGTGTTCTTTGGAAAAAACTTTATCAATCACGGTATTAATTTTTAAAAAAATAAATCACTGCTCCATTGATATAACATAAAAATTGATAATTTTTATCGAAAATATTTTTTTAAAATACTTTGCCATATTCTTAATTTAAGTTATTGTTAAAAAGTCATTCTTGTCATGAAACCTAAGATGTATCATAATTTATAAATAATATTTTATAAATCTGCCTTTTAATTTTATTTTTTGCTTAGGACATAGATCACATTTTTTTTATTTTGTGATTATAAAAATATTGTGACCAACCAACTTGGTTGAGTTTTACACGATATCTATAGTAAGGGTTGGCTGTCCAATTTAAAATTTAAAGAACAGACTAAAATCTAAGTGTACGCTTTGAAATGAAAGTACTGTAACATGAACATTATTTTTTTTTAATTTGCATCAGAAAATATTACATTGCCTTTATCGTAAGAAAACTATACAATATTTATTCTATTCATTTCTGTTGATAATACTTATTATTTGTTATATAGTTTTAATTATTTTTTTTATTTAAAAATGTCGAATTTTCACATTTCTTGTGTCAAACAAAACTTTAATTTTACGTTTTACTATCGATGAACTGTTTACTTGATAGCGTATATACATTTGGGACACAGTTAAAATGCATATATATAAATAAGTACAATCAAATTGTCTTATGGAATATTTTTTTCTACCTGGAAGTGTAGAAATTTTACAGAAAATATATTAATTACCTCTAAACATGAAGCCTTATTGCATCAAATGGGTGAATGCAGAATCGATGAATGAGTTGTATATCCAGTGTCACTTCACCACTAGAACGTTACTGGAAGTATACAAGGCATGCAATAAATAATCTCAGTCTAATTAGTGTTACTTTTAAATGTATTTTTGAGCTCTGAAACAACTACAAAGATCGTGTTTCTAAAGTTATTTTTGGAAATAAAAAAAAAAGATGTGAAACGTAGAAAATTATATATATATATATGTGTGTGTGTGTGTGTGTGTGTGTGTAGTATTGGTTGTGTGATCTAAAACTCTTCATGTTCCATATGATACATGCATAAAACAATTTAAAGTTTTTTAATTAACAGCTGATCATAGCTAAAATTACGAGGCCGAAATATTTTAACTAAGAATTCTGAATTATTAATAAATAGGGTGAATTGACACACACACACACACACATATATATATATAATTTTCACGTTTCACATCTTTTTTTTTTATTTCCAAAAATAACTCTTAGAAACACGATCTTTGGTAGTTACCAGAGCTCAAAATACATTTACAGTGAATTAACACTAATTAGACCGAGATTATTTATTGCATGCCTGTATACCTAGGCAACGTTCTAGTGGTGATGACACTTGATATACAACTTCATTCATTTGATTTCAGTATCACCCCTATTTGGATGCAATACAAGGTCTATGTTTAGAGGTAATTAATAGGCTTTAAAATTTCTACACTTCAGGTAGAAAAAATATCTCCATAAGACAACGTGATTGTAACACATATATATGCATTTAATCGTGTCCTTAAAATGTATATACGCTACTCAAGTAAACAGTTCATCGATAGTAAAACGTAAAATTAAAAGTTTTGTCGGGATTGCAGTACAAGAAATGAAAATTCAGACATTTTTAAATAAAAAAAAATAATTAAAACTATATAAATAAATAATAAGGCATATTTTCAAATAGAAATGAATAGAATAAATATTGTATAGTTTTCTACGATATAAAATAATGTAATATTTTCTGAGGTAAATTAAAAAAAATAATGTTCATGTTACAGTACTTTCTATTTCAAAGCGTACATTCTAGATTTTGGGCCTGTTCTTTAAATTTTTAAATTGGACAGCCAACCCTTACTATAGATATCGTGTAAAATCAACCAAGTTGGCTATCACAATATTTTATAACTCACAAAAATAAAAAAAATGCGTGAGTCTGTCCTAAGCAGCAAAAATAAAATTAAAATGCAATATTTTATGTACATTATTTATATAAATTTATGATACATCTTAGTTCTATGACAACGTATTTATTCTTAACAATAACTTAAATAAGAAATAATATGGCAAAGTATTTTAAAAATATTGATAAAAAATTACTTTTACTAATACACAACAAACAAAAGACATCTTTGTAAAATAATATTCTTAACTTGAAAATAATTAAATCATGTCATTTCATTTCTTTCTTTTTTTTTTTTTTTTTTTATAAGTCAATGTGTTCAGTTTTTTTTGGGGGGGGGATTATGACTAATTCGAAAGGATAATTAAATCTTATAATTTTCATTTAATTGCTCAAAGTACCTGTTGAATGATAAACTTGCCTTTCAGATAATATCACCAATCACATAGAAGAACTCTATAAAGTTAAAAAAAACACTTTATGTTATATTTCAGTTTTATGAAAAAGATTTATTTTTTTTAAAAAAATTAAAACTGCATTGACAAAGTTTTTTTCCCAAAGAACACTGAAAAAAATAACTACGTTCTCGAATGATTGTAATGGTATCTATATAAATTAATATCACTAATTTGAAAGGAATTAAATCCTGTATACTTTTCCGTTAGTTTTTGAGATGTTGACTTGTTACGTACTTGAGATAAATGAAAAATTCATCAAACACTTAACAGAGAAAAAAAAACACCAATCACACCAATTATAAAAATTAACGCAATGTTAGACAAGAATGTAAAACTACGCTTAAAAATCTCTAGGCTAAATTTTCGTTTTTTGAAAATATCATTGATAATTTTAACATGATATTAATTGTCAAAATTTCTCAAACACACTGAAAAAGAATTGTTTTAATATATAATACTTGCAAAACGCATTTACGAACAAGTATCACTAAATTGAAAGGATAAATCATATTATTCCCATTTGTTTGTTTATCGTACTTGGCGAATGATAAATTCGCCAATAAGTAGAACCCATCAACCTCAAAAATAAACACAATACTGGAGAAAGAAAGAGAGCAAGTTAGTAAAGAATTATATATAAATAAGTGAAAAACCTAATATTACATTTTAGTTCCATGCTAACAAATTCCCTTAAAAATAATTTTGAAGACATATACATTAGTCAAAATTTTCAAAAACACAAATAGAATTTCTTATACTTGCAGAAAACACTCTTATGAAAAACAGTATAGCTTATTCGAAAAGAATACAATCAGGTAACTTTCATTTGTTTTTTGAATGTATTTGGCATATGACAAATTCGATAATCCTTCAAACTTGTTCAGTAACAAAATTGATCATATTGCTGAACGGAAAGTAATAATAAGTTTAAAATCTTAATGTTATGTTTTAGTTTTATGATAAGAGATTTACTTAAAAAAACTATTGATAACATAGTAATTGGCCGAATGTTTCAAAAACTCGTTAAGAAATTGCTTATGCTTTCGAAATATATTTATATGAAAAATAATATGGTATAATCGAAAGGAATTATTTCATGTATTATCTATTTGTCCGTTCAACGTATTTAGCATGTGACAAATACGCCAATCAGCCAAGCTTGTCAATCATTGAATTAAACGCATTGCTGGATGAGGAAGTACAAATAAGTCTTACAAAATTTAAAGTTATATCGTTGTTTTTTAAGTTTGACAATAATAAACTTACTTAAAAATGATTTTGACGAGATATTAATTGGTCAAAATTTTCAAAAGCACCGAAAAAATTTACTTATACTTGATAGAACACTGATGAAAAATAATGTAACACTCACACACTAGAAAGGAATTAAACCAAATCATCTCCATTTGTTTGTTCAATGTAGTTGGCGTATGATAAATTCGCCAATCAGTCAAACCCACCAACCACAAAGATGAACCCGCTCGCGTGCCAGTAACGTGTGAATACTCGGTAGGTGGTGTTCTACGACACGATGTATCCGAAGCACGCAAACGACCCCACCCTCAAGAACATCGATAGACAGGCATTATTTTTTACATTCTCATTTCCCATTGATTACATAATGAATGTTAGAGCAATGAATAGGTGTTGCCTTGATTTTCGTTTGTAATCCTCAACCCCCCCTTGCTTGCTTTGTTTAGAATTTAAGCGGTGATCTCGTGAAGGTTGGACTGAGAGGTCCGGTGATGAAGGGAGAGTGATGAGTACCTTTCGCGCTCTCGAGGGGGGTGGGATGGAAAAAATTGCTCAGCACCTGTTCGGAGTAAAGAATGTTGCGAGCAATCCAACAAGTTATGTTCTGATTGATTCTTGTCGTGCAGACAGATAAAAATACTGGGAAAATGTATATGCCCTTTTGTCATTGTTTGAATTGTGGTTTTGTGGACATTGTAACATGTTGGGGTGATTCACCAGTAATTAAGCTGGGTTGGGATGATGTTAGTCGATGCCGTGATAGAAATGTGTTGCATATTAAATACGGAAGGCAATTTTGGTTTGTAATTCGTTTTTCGTTTAGGGGGAATTTATGATTTGGAATGAAGTATTTTATTTTTTCGTAGTTTTAAAAATAGTTTGATGTGTAATGAAATTTTTTGTAATTCTTACTTAGGTTAATATAGATATATTTAAACTAATAATTTAATGTGTGATGAGGATTCTACCACGATTTTCCATCCACGTAACATTTTGGAGCTTTTTAAAATTAATTTGTTTTAATTGAAAATACATACTAATAAATAAAATGTGATTTACATATTTTAGATTGGAAATATAAAGCAGTATAATAAATAGTGCTATTTTAGGATATAATTGAGGAAATGCATATATGAGCAATAAAACGTTTAATTCTAGGGTTGGAAGCTTAGTGTGTGATAAAGATAGTGAGCAGAAATTATCAAATGAAACATCGATATTAGATCTGCCCTTAGTAAGGAGCCTTTGTAGTAACTTCAGATGAATCTACAGAATATTTATGGCTGAATTATGTACTTAAATTCGCTTAAAGCCTCGTACTCCACGGGATTGGTAAGAATTGTAATTTTTACTTTATTTAAACTTAAAATCAGTTGCATTTAGGAGTCATTATCACAGATTAATTATTAATTATTTTAAAATCAGAATAAAATATTTATTATCATATTTGCTGTACTCTTTATTCATTTGACTATGTAATTTTGTGATTCCCAAAATAAACTTAGAAATCGCAGTAGAAGTAATTAGTAATGGAGTACTGCAACTTGTTTATGAAGAAGAATTTTGTTTTATTGATACGAAAGGAAATATCAATAAATCAAAATAAACAATTGGGTTTTCCTTATGAGAAATATTGTTTTATTTACTCCATCAAAATTAGAATTTTTGCTTAATATCATATTACGTACAAACAATTTTATTATCTTCAAATGTAATTAATTTTTAATATTCCATATGATAAATCAGTACATAGTATTTAAAAGATAAAGAAAAGCTTAAGTACTGCAATTATAGTAACCATAGAAAATGGGGACTGAAAAATACTGTTGAATCGTTGAATAAAAATATCTCATTGCATTCTGAGTATAAGTAATGTAATTTTGAAGAAAAAACTGAAACAAATACGATAAAATGCCTTTACTTTGTAGCTTTTGCGTGTATTTTATTTTTAAATATCAGAAAAATAAGATATTCGTTGTTATTTTGAAATGTTCAAAATATAAAATTCCTATATATATTAAGTAGTAAACATGACAGTTCATTAATGGTACAGATAAGAAAACAGATATCAAATGAAAAACGTGGCTAACTTAATTGATTTTTAATTTTTTCTTGTCTTTTATTGATTTTTCAAGTAAGACCTCTTTTTCCTGTTCTGAGAATCCGTAACAAATGCTCTAGTTCTCAATACTCTAAAATAATTTGTATAATAATAATATATCTTTATAGCGAAATTAATATTGAGTTTCAATATATTGAATTATTTAGTAATTGGTCAATTAGCGATTAGATAACATTTTTATGAACATGTCAGGTTTCACTTACTGAGGAAATCAATTAGTGATTAAATAACAGTTTTATGAAACTATAAACTTTATACATCATCATTAATATTTTATACTATTAAAAATACTGCGAAACATGAATATTTTTTTAAAATCTGAATTCTTAGCCAAAGAGTTTTTAATATTATTTACATTTAACTCAAAGGTACGTGTATATAGTTAATTTTAATTTAAAACGTTTCAGGTGATTTTTAATACAAAAAAAATTATAGAGACTCGATTTTTTTTAAAAAAAGTTATGTATTTGCTTGGAAGTAATAATTATAAACTAATATTTTATAAGCTTTTTTCAATATTATTTAAAATTACATGATGTATTAATTGATTTAGAGAACGCTAAACAATATTTTAATCTTATAATAAGGTCTCTATCGCGATTTTTCTTTTAACAAATTCTTTGGGGACATTTATAAAATTGTTGGATTGGAAAAATTTCCCCAGTAAATGAAACGTGACTTATGTTCATAAAATTAGAATTAGTGAAGTAAAATGCAAATAAAAGCAATGAAGAGTTTGATACGGGATTGACATCTAGAGATTGATAAAATTTGTTAGCTGAAGTTATCATGTGTATGTTATCATTATTAAAGAGCTTTAGGAACGAACCCAGATAAGTATTTAAGATCATAGACACGAGCCATCATCTTCAACTCTCCTAAATACTCGAAACCGGTTGGGTCAGTAAAAGGAACAATCTTTATTACATTTAAACGTTAAATCAGACATGTATAAGGATTAATTATTACAAATGAAGTAGTTTAAGGCTTAAATAATGATTATTAGTGAATCTGAATCAAAGAATTTGATTAATAATAATGAATTTCTCTTCAATTGACTATTAATTCAAAAGTATTTTAAATAAATATAAATAATTTAATAATGAACTGCAGAAGAAATTACTAAAGAAGTCTTACGATCTAGATATCCCAATTTAAACTGAGGGATTTTATTATTTGTATTTATACACACACACACACACACACACACATATATATATCATAAAATACCAACAAATCTTTATCTTAAAAATAATTTATTCTCAGAAAATATCACCCTTTGCTATTGTATCTCTCTATTTGTTCGAACAAAACTTCCAACAAAAAAGTGGTGAATAATGTCAGGGTCAGTTGAAATTGGGCGTTAGTAACGCAACAATTTTCCAGATCTGAAACAATGCCAAGCTCTTTTATGTTCAGGCTTCTCCAATGGCTTCTTTTCTTTCGATTTCAATATTCGTGTTTCAATGCTCGTGAATAGAAGGGTACATGTTTTTATTTTAAGATACGGTGCATTTTTAGAAATATGACATATATTACTTCTTAAGTAAATGTAATGTCCTTTAATTTTTGGAATTAAGAAAACCATCATAATGTTATTGAACATCTGAAGCAATAATTATTCAAACGTATGAAATAAATATTATATTTCTTAAAATTATTCTTAATTAATTTTTTATTAATATTGCCTTCATCACTTTTTGTCTTAACAATTTTCTCTTAAAAATTTGTGCCTTTATGGAAGTTTATTAAGTGTTAAATTATTTTAATTAAATCGTAATTAGAGAGCTATGTAGCAAGCAATATGTAATAACTTTCGAAGTATTTAATCATGTTTAGGTAAATAGGCCACACACACAATATTTTAGTTTTCCAGTTTTTCACATTATTCTTAGAAATTTATTTAAAATATGTATTTATTTGTTTCACTTCACTCACTGGCTTCAAAACGTACCACTGTTTTTCTTTTCTTTAATTTCCGAATTTTCATTCCCCTGATGAATCGTTGTGTCCTCTGTAGCAGAATTTTCATAGTCGAAGGTCTATGGTCGGCGACAAGGGCTCAAGTCTGGTGTCCTTTAAAAATCCGTCGAAGAGTGGCGCTGATGCTCATCAAAATCGTCGGGGCTCAAAATCCTCATATTGGGATGGTGTGGACGCTTGGAGATTGGGAAACCAGTTCAGGTGTCGTTCTCATTACTTGACCGACTCATAATTACTTGGTCCGTCACGAATAGTCTTCGTTTTGCTTCAAAATGTTGCACGAACAATCAATCAATCAAAAATTGCCTATCGCACCAGATTACGAGAATGGGATGCATATTAAATGGATTGGTTGGTTGCATGGAGTTTCTTGTCTTGAAACCCCATGGGATATATTGAGCTAAACACAAATTATGTAAGCTGAAACTGAGGCTAAAACTCTTACTTTTTTTATGCTTTGAAAGTTAAGAGAAAAAGGTACATATGCTCAAAAATACGTATGATCATATTCTAGTAATTTCATTATATTTCACAATAGCAAGATCAGTGGGTAATACACTTTCTAAAATAATCAGGACTCAAAAATTTGACCAAACTGTCATGAAACTGGCATCTTAGTCACTATATCACTGCAGTACCTACAAACATTGAAGACCGAGTTTGGAATTTACTTCAGATCATATTTTTATTTTTACACTTTGAATACGGAACACAGTGAAAATCTTTAATTCCGGCATATTTTTGTAAATATTTAATAATGACGTGAATTGTCATCCATTGCCAACAATTGAAAAATAAAAGACGAGAATTCATGTCTCCCGCCTTTAAGGGGTTAAAAAAGTCCGCTAAAATTGCCAGCAGACTTTTATAACTATTTTAACATTGTGATTTGTTTTGAAACATAATTTCGGCTTTTTTTTCTTTTCAGAATTTTCAAAAACACAAATACAGTAAATATCATTCCAACAAAATAATATTCAAACCCCATCCGAAAATCATATTTAACGCACAATGTTTTCTTTTCTATTCATGGCCAACGCCTTCTCGCTTATCTCAAGCCCGCTACATATGACCCAAACTGAGCATCAATTCAAATGGCCAAGTCATCAAATCTTCTCCCACAAGTAGATTCATACTTATACCCTCCATTACTTAAATATCGTATTCTTCGTGTGTTATTCCCTGGTAAATATTTCAGAAACCTCCTTAACTTTATCTCCCTCTGCCCCCCCCTCTCTACTAACCTGTTCAAACAATGGGAAAACATAAGAAAAATAACAACTGAAACCATGGCTCATCCATTTCCACATGGGTCAGTCCAACTTCAACAGTTTCTGCGGATCTGAGCCCATGCCAAACCTCAACCCATCTTCTTGTTGGAAAACTCTGACCCCACCCTACAAAAACCCCTCCTTGCGTGCAGTGCCAGAGACGATCAAAAATAGATGATCCCACACGTCCATTGGGCGAGACTGTCTGAAGAGATAGAGGTTCGAGCAGGTGTTAGGCACCTCAGGGTTCAACCTGTATTTTTTTCCCTTCCATCCTTTTCCTTTATTTTTATACTAGCCTTTAATTTTTTTCCTCCTTTTTCTTTGTTCCTGTGGAGGGATATTATTTTATTTATTTTTTATTTCTCAAACCACGAGCATTTTATCTAAGTCAGGGAGACCCGCCAAAAAACTTTATCGCTTAGGGCTGTAGCGAAGGAATTTCTTTTTATATTTTTTTTTTTTTTTTTTTTTTTGTTTGTTTTACAACTCTCGATTTGTTCGGTTGGAGGAAGTGGTTGTTTTTATGGTTACTTTTCATCCTTTCTTCCAGGTTTTTTTTTTTTTTTTACTGGCTTTTTTTCCATCTTTCCTGGCACTCTCCGTCAGCTTAGGATAAGAAGGGAGGATGGTAATAAAAGTCAAAGGCTTATTTTCTACACATATTTGTTCGAAATGTCTCTCCCTTGTTTTGAAATTCGACAACTTTAACATTAGAAAGTCGGTCCCCTTATTTGCCAACATGCAAACAAGTACATTCGTATTATTTCGCTAAAAAATAAAATAGGCACCCAATAAGCGCAGTACAACTCTTAAAATAGACTTTTTTTTTCTAAAAATACTTCTTCATACTAAACATCTCAGTACAACAATTGTTTTTAAATATTTATTTCATGGGAATTGGTATCACCATACCCACAATGTTAAATTGTGAATTTTTATATATTTTTTTCTTAGAAACTAATAGGCATATAATGTTAAAGTTTTATCTGCAGATTATATACAAAATTATCGTTTTCGTGAAGTGAGATTTGGATAATGTATTGCTTGTTTTTTTTTCAAAAAAAAACATAATTTTCTTGAACGTCACTATGAATTAATGGAAAATTGCCTTTTTTTATTATGATATCTGCTTTCCAGCCAATGTTTGTAAGAATATCACAAATGTTTCATTTAAGTATCTAGAATTAGTTATATATCAGGAATGTGTGAGTAAGTGTATTAAAAATTTCAGATGCATGCATGCAATAGATTTAGAGAGAAAGGTATAGGCAGTTCAAAAAATGTTTTCTTAGAAAACAGGAATTTTAAAATAAAACCTTACATGATTTCAAAAACGTCCTGCTCCAAAATTTTATTAGTTGTATTTTTTAAAATTTTGTTTTCATTTCTCTTATTCTTTTATGTTTTTTCCCCCACTCTTTTCTTTTGATTGTCCAGAAAATGCACTAATAGTTTTCCGCAGTTTTTGCCTATTGAGGTATTTATAGCATATTCCCCTGCTTTAATTCCCAATTTTTTCAGAATACTCAGCTTAGATGCATTATCATTATTAAATTAGCATATTAGAATCAGAAATACAAAGTGAACGTGTTTCTACCAGCGCAAATGTTGATTTGGGAACATGTGTCCACAAGACATTGTGAAAGCTTTCATTAGCGTTCTGTGTCTTACCATGTAAACACTTTTTTAAAAGATTAAGTTGGGAAAGGTCTTAGAATATTGAGCGCATGGTTTCTGTAACAGTCTCAGGAAGTTTGTTTATATGTATGTCTTTCTTGTTGTACCAGCCTTTTTATACCCACGCCATGATTCTTCTCCAGCAAGGCAAAAACTATGTTCATGGTATTCATCTGTCGACAGTTTGTGCAGAAAAATAGCCCACATAGCTTATTGCATGCTGTGAACACTGTTTAGATTCACTCCGAATAGCAAAACCATTGTATGATTGCAATTAATCGATTTCGTGCTCGGTTAAGTGGTTTCTACAATATAAACGCTTACAGACGAATAAAAATTTCCACTCCATTAGAGTTTTTAAGGGACGTAATCGTGCTTCCATGCATTTAATTACATATCCTAGCATTTCAGTTCATCGGTAGGATATTCTCAATGATGCTTTTTTTTGTATCAGCAAAGACTTTGCAGTATCCATCCCCTAAGCATGTGATACACCACGTATTATTCAATATCAATGTACTTTGAAATATTCTTGAAGCACTTTCAACTTCCATCGACCCATTAAAATCCTTCAAATTATGGTTACAGTCTTTTTGATAATAACATTTACTGCAGCACATGCAGTACTTAGATAGAATTTTCGCATCAATTACTTTCCCAGTGTCTATGCTGGTCACAGTAATTACACCATTCAGAGAAAGTTTAATATGCTTTTGCCTAGTCCCATCTACGGTAACTGCAATAATCTAATTGCTTTTTTTTCTCGAACAACTTTCTGCGCTGCATTTTGCATTGCTCCCTCAGAAACAAACTTTACAGCATTTAAGAATCTCTTATTGTACGGTGCAAATCTTGTAAGTTGTTGAGGCAGAGTCATAACTTCATAAGACAATTGTTCAGCGTCTGCACCTTTTCTAATGGGACGCATTGCATATACATAAATAGTATTTATGGTTGTTATTCAGGTTCTTCATGATAGTCTGAAGAAAAACATTCTTCATAATACGGACAAATATGTCATTCAAATTGAAAAAAAAAATGGTTAGTCTAGAGTTATGTTTCAAAACTTGCATATCCATGGCTCTGTCATATTTTTTTGCGCCACGTATCATTGATAAATAGAAACGAAAGTATATTTAAGTTCATTATGGCATTAATAATGACTACATTTTCAAGAAATAAAGAAAAACTCTCATTCAAATTTGGGATTTTTCTTTCTTTGGCACAAGAATTCTTAATACCAACATTAGTCTCAATGTTACTCACATTAGCCTTTAACGTAGAGTTACTACAAGAAGTAATATGTCTACCTGTGAAAAAGGTTCCTTTGAGTTTCTCAGGCACTTTACGTGATCTGGGCCTATTTAAAGTTTCGATGTTTCTGAACAAGATAAAATAATAAATTGACACTGAATAAAGTTCAGCAATGAAAGTATTAATAAAATCTGATTTATAATCGAAACGTTCAACAAAGAATGAGTAAAATTCGCATATGAATGAGAGAATAGTAAACAAACCTTTAAGTCCCAATTACAGTTATGCTGCAGTTCTTTCCTAACTAATAATTTAAATAATGTGAGGCTTTGAAATCACATTTCAGATTTAAAAGGCCAATATTTACATTTTTATATGCAAAAGTGGGTGTAGCATGTCAGCTGATGTGTCACTCTTTTTATTGAAAATAAAAATTTCCATAATTTTTATTCGAATATTAATAAATATATTATATCATTTGAAAATTCATCAACTGGAGATTTTATATACATTAAACTCTCAAAATGATTTTTTAAATATATTAAAGGTACTTGTTAAAGACACTGTGAGAAAAATTCCAATTATTGTAACATGGAAAATAGGAATAATATTTCTTAAATGAATAATTATTCTACATTTTCCAGAATTTTGAAAAAAAAAAAAAGAAAGAAAGAAAATCAAATTATATAACGTTTTCAAGATGAATTCTTATTGATATTCGATGGTGCTGCTAAACATTTAAATATTTTTTACAAAATAATTTGCAGTTGAATAGGAAAAATACAACACATTTTTGTTTTAAGTACAGTTTTATAAAGAAGTTATATTACTTATTTATTCACTATTATATAAAAAAACAGAATTTTGAAAAGTATACTATGCATAACACATGAATATATTTTTTTAATAAACTTCATTATTTGTACTCAAAAACATTGACAAAAAACTGATTTTGACAGATTACTTCGTGGGTACAAATAATAGAAAGTTAATAATACCATCCAAAATATTTTAATGAAAATTTTGCAAATAACTGTGGTAGATCCAGATATATATTTATAAAAAGAAATAGTCAATGAGATAAGCAATAATTAATTTTCTAATTTCAAAAGTGCTTCAATGATATTAACAATCCATTGAAAAATAAAATCAGAAGAGATTTAAGTTAAAATGCCAATAGACCTTGCAACATTAAAATTCTGTAATATTACATTGCATTCAGATTATCCTAATATGAATGATTTTCAGTATGTGTAAAGGAAACAATAACTACTTAATAATATCAATAAGATCAGCAGATCACGCAATTGAAATTTTCAAATCTACATTATTCTGAATTTGGAAGAAAAAAAAAAAAAGAAGGCAATCTATAAAACGAGTTTCAAGCACTTTCAAATAATTTATAACATAAAGAATATAAAAGATAGGTTATGTCGAATTTGGTCTGTTAAAAGCACTTTTTGACGGACAGTTTATAGACTTTAATGCAGTTACGAAATTATTGAAAAATCTGCAAATTATCTGAACACTCAAAATAAAGGTAATATTTAGAGTGTGTTGTAATTAGGAGCAATATTCTAAAATTATTATATTTAGTTTAATCTAGTGTTTTTGGTAATAAATGTTGATTTCTATATTTATTTCCTATTGCTACTGTTATCATAAATGGGACAAATTAAATTCATCTACTGATACTGTTATTATACGACAGACGGAATATAATATTACAAATATTTTATAGTCTGTCCAATAAATACGAGAAATAATAGAATATAGCGGTCATGATATTATGAGTTGCCAAGCGCATTAAGTGGTATATTGACTACAGTTCTACAAGTATCTCTCATCTGTATTCGAGAAATGACAAAACAGTTGAAGATCCCAATTCCCCAGGACTTAAGACTATCCCAGCGAAATATTGAAAAATAGGACTCGAAATTGGAAGTTTTGCTATAAAAAATGGACTCGGACATTAATGCTGTATTTTGACAACGATATCTTTTAGAGAACAATGCAGCATATTTTACATTATTACTCATTTCTATCTATATAAATTGCTTTTTTCTGGTGTAAAATAAGTTTCCTGTTTCGTGTCCTATAACAATAAAGCTTAATTACCTTTAAACTTAACGTATTCAAGAGAAAAATGACATATTATCGACAAGTTCCTAACTTTTAAGAATACTGCAAAATAAACGGATGCCTGTGTTATAATGTTGCAATCTTATATGAAAATTGAAACATTTTGCCTAGAAATGTATTCGAAGTTTCGATCAAGTTCTTTGACATTTGGTGAAGAGAATCTTAAAGACATGTTCCTAAAAATGGAAACAATGTTGTGTCATGTGGACTGCATTACATAGAGAGTACTTAAAAAGTACAAAGTTGTTTTACCTGAAATATTTTGTTTAATAATGCAATTATAATCTCCAATCGCGTATTTATTAGACAGACATTGCGCTGCCAAGCAAATATTATGATACAATATATGACGTAAAGCTAAAAGAAATTAAATATGTCCTATAGTAAAACATATGTACTTGTAAATTATTTTCTTAAGCTATGCAAGTAATGAAGGAAGCAAAAAAAATTATAGAAAAGAAAGAGTCCGAACTTACATAATGTAATATCAAAATTCGAAATAATTTCTATTTATATTTAACACGCTTTTCATTGCATAAGAATAAATGGTAACCAAAAATGAAAGTGTATTAATTTCTTATATGTCAACAAACAATGAAATACCTCTGAAATTCACAATACTGTAGTAAAAAAGTGGTATAGTGATTATATACTAATGGGAGAAATGATTCCGCCAGTCTTTCATGCTAAATATAAAGAAAAACTTATTAATTTTCTTAATGACAAAAACCCGATAGTCGCAATATTTTAATGTTAATGATAATGAAACCTCTAATGATAAGAACTTCAGGAATGAGTGTCAGTTAATGACAATATACGATATTTATGATGCTCTAAGTATGTAGAATACATGATACTCGCGCTATTTTTATTCCGCGTTCAGATGTACATTTTAGGGAATTTATTAATAACAGGTCAAAACAAAGTATAAAAGGATAGAATGATATTCTTTTTGATGGATACTAGTGTAGGTTTTATTTTCCTACGTAAGCTCTTTCTCATAAATGTTGATATACAGAATTTTGTACGTTGATATACAGAATACAGAATTGAATTACAGAAACTTTATTCGTTTTTACGAATTGCAAGCTATAGAGGTTAACATACTGATAAGGATTTTCTTATTGCGAGAAAGGTAAGGACTAGGAAACTTTGGGTTTTTGGCTTATTTATTACAAATAACATTTTAAAGTGTTATTAATTTGGATTACATTTCTAAGCGTCTTACGTGGTTTTGGAAGTTGGCATAGTTCCCGCTGAGTCGAGAGTTCGAGTCCTGAGTCACTAAAGACCCCTTTCCTCCATGTAACGGGACTGATGCACTTTAAATCTATAGACGGCTGATAGAGAATCTAAGTCCACCCATTAGTGGGATGTGGTAATTTGAAGAATGTATTATCTCATCACTTGAGCAGGCACCCCCAGTTGGGCCTTCGGGTCGGCCGAGGCTCAAAATTATGAGGAAAGTCACCAACAGCCTTTGTTCTTCTGTTGCTTCTTATGTTAATGCATTACTAATAAACAATCGATCAGTGTTTTGAGGCTCCAAGTTTTCCTAATGGTGGGGGGTAGAAATTTGAAAAGGAGAATTCCAACCCAAGTGTTATCTCCTTACTTGACTGAGGCTCAAAATTACTAGGGTTTTCGCCAATTGCCCTTGTGTTGCTTTTAATTGAGATGTTAAGAATCAATCAACCAATCAAAGTAATTGACTTTCATATTATAGTGTATTTAAATAAAATTTGAAAATTAAACAGGTATTCTCAAATATCATTTCCAGTAATTTGAATAATTATGATAGTTGTACAACTTTGCTCATTTCTAGAGGAATGATTTAGTTCTTAAAAAGAAAGTAAAATTACAAAATGAATAAGAAAAAGCCATTACAATTGTTCTTATTAACAATTTAGTTTTTAAACTTAACTGAATAAAAACTGACTCATTGTTATACACTCAAAAAAAAAAAAAAAAAAAAAAAAAAAAAAACGACGAACAAAGGAGTTACCCGATTGTAAAGAAATTTCGCATGCAAAGACATTTGGACAGGACATGCAAATGATTTAAATTTGGTGTCCAATAATGAATAGTGGGAGCTACAGCACATCGGAACTGCGCACTCATCAGGTGTATATAAAAAGCGATTATCAATCTGATGGTCAATTTTTCTATTACATTACGATTTAGGATACCTTTCAACGACTGAAAATTGCCTCAACTCAGGATTCGAGCTCATTACGAGCAATTGTCAGAATTTGAAACATGTCGTATCATTGGATTGTAAGAGGGAGGTTGGGCAAATCGGAGAATCGCTCGTCATTTGGGTCGAAGCGATGCGGTGATTATAAGATGCTGGCAAGAATGGGTGAGCAATGGCCGATTTCAGAGTCATGGTGGTAGTGGTCGACCTAGAGCCACAGCAGATCTGGAGGACAGAATGATTGTCAGATCAGCTGTCACGGTGCCTGATTAATCTTTATCAACCATCAGAAATGCGCCCCGCACACTAGTGTCCACCATGACCATTCACAGACGACTGATAGAGCGAAATCTACTCTCGTACCGACCGCTACGCGGCTTGCCACTCACGTCTGCACACTGTAGAGCCAGAGTACAGTGGTGCTTGGCTCGATCAGATTGGAATGATGCTGACTGGTCATTTAGCGACGAAATCCGCTTCCAACTGTTTCCTGACGATCATCGAAGACGTGTCTGAAGACGCCCAGGGCAGCGAGCTAATCCTGCTTTCACTATTGCACGCCACACTGGCCCTCAACCAGGAGTTATGGTCTGAGGTGCCATTTTCCTTGATAGCCGGACCCCTTTGGTGGTCATTATAGGCACACTTACAGCACAGTGGTACGTCGATGACATTCTGACACCTGTTTTGCTACCGTTCCTTTTGCAGTACCCTGGCCTTATTTTTCAGCAAGATAATGTTAGACGTCATATGGCACGTGTTGCTATGAACTGTCTTACAGATTGTCAAACACTTCCTTGGCCAGCCAAGGAATCTCCAATCGAGCATGTCTGGGATATGATGGAAAGGTGACTGCATTTACCAGGGAATGTTGATGACCTACCCCGAGAATTGGAGAACATTTGGCAAGAAATACCTTATGAGATCTTCAGGGAGCTTTATCACTCTATGCCATGTCGTGTGTCAACTGGCATCCAGGCTAGATATGGGTCAAAACTTTATTGAGCTCGTAACTTTTTAACAATGTAACTCTGAAATAAATTATTCAATTTTTCTGAAATTTTAATCATTTTCTATTCTGTACATATTTTTCCTTTCCGACATTTTTTTTTCCATCGCACAACTACTTCTTCGTGCGTCGTCTTTTTTGTTATAGAGTATATTTCAAAAAGGATTTGTAACTAACGAGGTTACATAACTAATCAGCTCAAGTATTTTAGTGTTATCATATGCTAAGACAAAATTAAGTAAATTCTTTTCTTCTCTTTTATAGCCTTTTATTCTTTTCATGCTTGGTACAAACACATATAAAGTGTAATAATCTTTTAAAAATTTTCTATAAGAAAATATGACTATTTTAATATACAATTTCTCAAGAAATTTTGTAAAATGCATATTTTTGTATTCCGAGGTTGACTTCTAATTTGCTCTTTCTGCTAAAATTGTAGCAACTTCATCTTGTGTTTGGCACATTACATCCCGCATGAGGATCCAGTGCCATAAATTCTATACAACTAATTACATCTTTAAGCCAGTCAGAGGAGTAACAATTTCTTAGGTAAAAATGGAATTTATTGACGCCGAGAGGTACAGTAAAGGGAGGTGCTGTCTTTAGTAAAGAGGATGAAGCATCTCTGAGAAGCCCTAGCAATATCCCTCTATTTTACTTCCTCCTCTGTGTCATTTCATTCCCTCCTTTCTTTCTCCCTCGAATTTATGGAGAGTTGTCTAGATCACAAAAATACATTTGTAAACAACGATTCTTTGGCGTAGTTTCGTGAAATAGGGCACTTTCAATAATAAAAGTAACCAACTATTCAATCACTACATGTAAACAATATTGAAATACTTATATCCTTAATTAAGAATGGGAAGTTAAAGGATTCAATCAAGAAGCAGTTACCATTTATATTCTAATTATTAACACATTTAAAACTTCACATTATTTACAATTTGGGTGAAATAACAACAAAGAAAAGAATTCTTAAGTATTCATCATTTTGCGCATCCTGCCTCCCAGATTCAAATCACAAAAACGAAGCTGGCGCATGCGTAAAGTGAACAGTCCATATATGACATCTGCTCTGAGAACAATTCGCTGTTGATAACTATGTGCGTATCTAGACAGTTCCATTTTACTTCAGAGGCGCAAGCTCTTGACGCTTTATAACACAACAGAATAATATATGGATATTTATTTAATCCTAAATTAACTTTATTAATTGAATTATTAATGAAATTATATGAAATGTTCTTGCAATTTTGTTTCATTACTTTCATCGATTTTTTTTGACTAGTAAACTATATTCACCAGTTAAAACTTCAGTCGAACCCCTTTAACACGTAACAAGCGAGCGTAATTTACATGCGGTTTACTTTGACTCCCTCTAAAAACCTTCGCGTGTAATATAATTCCTATATAGACATTGTGACATCATAATTATTATTTTTCTTTGTATGAAATTTAGATTAATCTTTCGTTTGAATGACGTCATGACTTTCTATTAAGAGCACACATTGATAACTTGTCACACACACACACGCAGCACACACACACGCAGCACACACACACACATATATATATATATATATATATATATATATAAATATAAAGTGAAATATTCCAGTATGGTTATTTCAAAGAGTTTATTTTCAGAATCTATACGTTCAGTCTTTTTTTATTAATCAAATTTTATGAGTTATAAAGATTTTTCATATAACATGTAAGCTGTTCCTAATCCATTTCAAGCAACAGGAATCTCGGATTAGAGCAAAACAAGTGGGATCTGCCATTAAATGAATTAAAAAGAAATAAATTGCTAGTATTAAAGAATCATATCCAATTAGGATTGGTTGATGAAACAATAAACTGTATTTTTCTTTGGATATTTTATGTGCCCTTTTATTAAATATTTTTTGCAATTATTTTTTGAACCAGGCAATTGTGTGTGTATGTGTGATTTACATATTGTAAAATAGAATTCATGACAATAATTTGTTTTTCTGGAATTAATAACTTACTCTGTAATTTAATGCAAATGCTTATTACGATGTTGGAACTTAGTGCTCCAACTGTAACTCGTGGTTCAGTAAACATGATCTCCGACTACTGCGTGTTAAAGGAGTCAAAATACACTAACTATTTCATCTTAATTTCCCATTTGAAATAAACTTAACATATTTTTAACTTTAATTACTAAGTGGCCGTTTTAAATTATCTAACTAATCCTTTTCAATATTATTAATGAGCTAAATAACAATTTAACTGCATTTTAGACAAAACTACAAGACCATTGAGGCTAAATTCTAAACAACTCCTCCCCTCGCGAATCGAACAAAGAATAAATCTTCAACACGACTGTTGCATTTCTAAGAGCTCGGATTGATTAAATGCGGCGAATCCCATGAGCTCGAGATTCTCCCTTATTAGCCCGAATTCTAATCGTATGAGACACTGGGAGAGATGCATTGCATTCGTGGGACAAAGCATAATGATTTATCTTGTACCGAGTCAATGAGGAAAGCTCTAGATGACCCCTTAATTCATTAGTATAATTAATGCCAACTAAAGCATTAAGAAAGGCAAAGATGTAACAATCGCATCAGTTAAAAATGTGATTTTCCATGTCTGTACTAATAATGTAGGAAAATTCTTGCCAACTTTAAATAATGTTGACTTCATTTTCAGCTAAAGCAATATTTATTTCTTTTCTTTTTATCAGAGGAAATATAATAGTAAATAAAGTTTTGGATAGATGTGATACAAGAATGATGTGAATATCGATAGTTTATCTTTAAATTGATTAAAACCACGTAATATGTTTTGAAATATTTTGAAAATTTTAATAAAATACTTAAGTTCTTGTTTAATAGATAAATATATTACGCAAACTCTTGCGCGTTTTTCTTTTCAACTAATACTTTGGTGTCTTTTATGTGATGTTGTTTTAATTGAAAAGCTCTCCCAATAAACGAAACGTGACTTAAGTAGATTAGAATTATTAAAATAAGATAAATAGATTTGAAGAATGGCATTTATAAGCAGTGAAGAATTTATTCAAAAGTTAGATGGTTGGTGGCAGAGATAATGAGCCGAAAGTATCGATGCGAGACATCTGTATCACGCCCTGCATTAAATAAGGAGCTTTAGAAGTGAGCACAGAGAGGATTTGCAATGTGGTAGGGATTCGAAATCTCATATATAAATCCTCAAGGGACATACTCGAACCCGATTAGTAAGACAAAGATATTATTTGAAAACTGTGTAGAAAAGGTTATAATGTTAAACTTTGTCTGATATCTGGCTTGTGACGCTGGGGTAATTGCGAATTTCCCTTCACTACCATAAGGGACTTTATATCAATTTGAATTACATAAAGTTACAATTTCTTCCCATCCAAAATGCAACGTAATTAGATGCAGATAGAAGTAAAGTGAAGTGATTTAGAGATAAGGATATGTAAATGAAATATAATGAAAGGAAAGGAAAGGGAGATAACGACATGCTGACAGAAAATTGCTGCTTGAATTGAATCTCTTCTATTAGTTTGATGGATTGAAGGGGATTTGATATTATAAGTATCAGGAAAAGAATTTTTTATTTGTGAATTGATTCAAGCATTCAAGTTAAGTGGCAAGCTAAGAATTTATTATTTAATCCTAAGTTACTTTAAATAAGTTAGTAGGGATCTGAGAGAGAGCGAAATTAGTTATTGTACTGTGATAATTTATAAAAGGTTTTGTTTCGTCCTTACGTGTCTACGATTGGATTTAGTCTTTATTGCATAATATGTATTAATATGATATGGTGCAAGAACTGGGTATTGAAAGGCAACCATTACAACTCATTTAGGTATTTTAAGTAATAAACAGGTGAAAGTGGATGCATTATTGCCAATGAATCCTCTGTAACTAGCAACTTCTCTACCAGACATCGAAATCTTAAATTAAAAAAAAAAAAAAAAAAACCATTGAACAAAATGGCAGAAATAGTGGATTCTCTAAACCAACAACAAACTACACTCGGTGAAGCTCATAGTTGGAGTTTGCCCTGAACATTATGTTCCGTTGCGACGAGAGGATGCCAGGTTGACTCGCCTTTCTATTGGATCCTCTCGCTTTGTACAAATAAACATCTTTTGTTTGGCAAGAGTTCTCCAGAGGATCCTTCTTGTCACGTTCCATACACTGTTAACCATATTAAAATTTTTTTTGTTCAGTGTATCATCATCATAATTTCCCTTTTTCAAATCTTCTGTTTCAACCCGTAGCAGGGAAAGTGCAGTCTCACAGACCGCTCAACGTGTTTCTCCCATCACCCATATTACATGCTTAGTCCAACTGAATGGAGTCTTCACCTAGCTCCATGTTTTGTGTTACCTTGAACATCACCCCCTGTCATCAAAATAGTTATTACGTTCATCCGGTTGGAACTCCATCTCATTCTTCAAGAATGATCTGTGAGACTGTTCTTCCCTTTCAGTGCTACAATTTCCGGCAGTAGTACACATGGCTAAATTAGGTCCTTGGATATTGACTCTTCCTTCGGATCCTCGATTCGCAGAATAGTTGTTAAGGATTCCAGATGAAGTTAGAAGTGATTTTAGCGGAGAATGTGAAGGGGAAGAAGATTTTGTCTTTGAAAATTCTCACACTTTAGACTCAAAAATTTCATCAGATAACAATGATTTCTCTGAACCAGAATTGTGTAGTAATTCCGTATACTACAATGAGAAAAATCGATTCAAATGACCATTCGTTGAATCTTATCGTAATGTTAGAACTCCAGCTAAGAATATAATAAGACTACCAGGACGAAGACCTTAATGGAAAAATTGATGAATCGAATCCAAAAAGATGTCTAGGAACTACTTTTTACTGAGGAAATTTTACGCATAATTGTAAAATCGGCAATCCTACCACTACTACATGTAATAATAAAAAATCCAAGAATAAATCGAGATTTTGGTCTGACGATAAAATGGATATCAGGAAAGAAAAAGTCTCAGAATGTTGAGCAGTACACATTAAAAATAAAAAAAAAGGAATAAAACTGAATAAAACTGAAATCAAGAGAAACATTTCGGTTGTGCACTTCAGGCAAGAAAAGGAAGACAACATATTTATATTTATCTTACCCAACTCTGTTTGTTTGAAATGTACGCAAGTTATACAATTAATGTGCTAATGAAAACGAGAACTGAATTGTTTGCTTCAAGGAAATCGTTGAAATACTGATAATTTAGGTTCTGTCAAAATTTTCATTATTGTACCATATTTAATTGTATGCTATTGAAATTTATTTTACATATTGAATAAATAAAATACACACACACAATATTTAGTGAATAATTGGTCGATTCTTATTAATCATTTTATAAAATTCCCTGCAATACATGATTTTCATCAGAAAACAAAAAAGCACTAGTAAAATTTTCTCAGAAAAGTTTTATTTCACATTTAAATGTTAAATCACATTTTTTTCCTGAAAATTCATAAAACATCTAAAGGGAATGACAAGAAGATATTTTAATTAAACTGTTTTAAAAAATTATAGCAAACCATTGTATCTGAGTCCTCAAGTCTCCTGTTCTATGCTACTTTTTCAACTACCTTGATAAGGATTAAATTGTCTGTTTGACTTGGGGGGGGGGGAACCACCACCTCAATATATTTGTTTATTTATATAAAAATAGTCTCTAACAATATATTTAAGATTTTAATTCTTTGAATTTTCTCTTTTAAATAAATCAGTGTATTTTATCTGTGTCAGAATTAAGAAACTAGTGTATTTTAAGCAAATGTTAGATGCAACATATCCTAATTTCGTTCTTGCGCCATAAAACCTATCAGTCACTCACTTAATTCATCGATTTCTTGTTTGATAAATTCAGTTCCCATTTAGAATTATCTATGCATTACTTATTCCACACTTTGCCAGACGAAACCTCTCAAGTCTACTCATCCATGAGCACTGTCTGTAATGATTCAACACCAAGAACTAACTTTAATCACCCAATCACCTAAGGATGAGAACTCCATCCACATCTCACCTGGTGATCAAAGTGGTTGATCACGCCTGATTTAAAATCAAAGCTACCGCAGATTTCTACAAAAAGTGATTTCTAAGAAGGAAGGAAAGAGAAAAAAAAAAGAACTTTTCATTACTTTAATGACAATAGTTGAAGAAATGGGTGGACCGAAAAAGTCTGTCTTTTGCACCCTTCCTTCCGGCACTACCCCCCTCCACTTACTACATTCCATCCTTTCACATCAAACCTCTGTTCAACAGTTGCAGAGGCAGCAAGTCTCAGAGGGAGGAAAGATTCTAGGGGAAGAATAAAAAAAACACAGCAGTTCCCCTTGAAAAATAAGAGATAAAGTTGAAAGAGGAGTAGCCAAAAAGACGTGTTAGGAAAGGGTGTTTAAATTTACAGCGCTCCTCTGAAATTCATTTACTTAAGTGAAAAGAACTTTTTTCTTGACCCTATTTTATTCCACGTGATTTTTTCCTTTTTTCCTCTTTCTCATTCCTTTTTGTTCTCTTGTTCCTGTGTTTTAAGAGGAATTCTGGCAACGTGGGAGTTTTGGAATAGGAGAGCCAGATGGAAGCTGGGATCAACACCAGGAGCAAGTAGTGACATTCGATCTGCTAATTCTCGAATGTCAACAGGACGTTAGAAAATTTTCTATATTCTTGTATTAAAAGAGCAAACAGACTCATTGCGAGAATATGATATGACCTTCTTTTCTCTCTCACGGTACGTTTTATTCAGTGAAGAGATAGTATATTTAAAATATTTTTCTTCTGGCAGAGATATGAACTTAGTAAAAGAACCGAGACGCTAAAATACTTTAAGTTTTTTTTTTTTTTTTTGCTGTTAAAAAATAGTGAGCTCTTTGTTGATTCCGTAGATGTATTATTTATGAGAATTTGAAAAAAAAAGAGCTTTTGAAGTTTGAATTTTGAAACTATTTTTACACCTGACTCGACACAGAGAAAAATTTCTGTATTAGAGCTTTTATCGAATTTAGCTTTTTAGACTTCAGGTACGCATTCTTCAAAATCCACTCTATCCACAAAGTTGAAATTTCGTACATAGTTTTAGTTTAAATTTATTAACGTCGCTCTAGAAGCAACACAAGGGCTATTCGCGACAGACCTCGTAATTTTGAATCATGGTCAATTGACGAGGACGACACTTGAGCTGCCCCCCTTCTCCTAACTTCCACATCACGCCAACGGGAGGACTTTGGGCCCCGAACAGATTTAACGCGCATCATCCCCGGGTACACGACAAGTCTTTAGCGGCCAAGAATCGAACCCGTGACTGAACGAAAACCACCGGCCACGAATCCGAAATCATGACCACTAGGCTACCGTGGCCACAAATTTCGTACATAATGAAGGAGATTATTTTCTGCACAGCGAACGTAATATTTTTTCTAATAAACTCTAACAAAATTTAATTATTGCACAATATTTGTATAAAAATAATTGTTGATTTAAATAATAAGACTTAAGAAATTTAAAAATTATAAAATTTAATTTTTTGAGTTATAACTATGTTCACAGTATAGAATATGAAGTTAAATGGAAAATTACGAAACTTTGAATTTATAAAATGCAGTATAATGTGTTCATGGTGTGCCTAAAGGTAAATACATCACTTACAAATGTAAATATAGCTATTGATTACTTTATATATTGCAATTATTCATCATGATAAATGTGATTTTCTATGTATAAGCAGGTACACAAAAATTCAGATATCTCAATGTTAAAACATAACTTCCATTATATAATTTTAATTTACGAAATTCAGGCTTATTTAAACTTGGCGTAAAATGAGCTCTTTTTTTGTCGAAGGGGTCTCAGTGACCTTAAGGAATCTCAGGTCCTTTAAACTTCAAAATTTTTGATTTTTTAAAAATAAAATCTATGTTAAAGCTCCATTTTTTTTCTCAATACTTAAGTTTTAAATTTTTAAAAATATTACCAATATTTCAAGGTTACCGAAAAAAAACTGCTAAATTTTTTAATTTTTTTTTTTTTATTTTTTATTTTTCAGTTTTAACTTCATTTATCTCAAACTGAAAATAAAAAAAATTCACTTGGGGAGGATTATCAGAAATTGCTTATATTATTTTGAAATTTCAAACACATATTTAAAACAAGTTTCTTTATGAATTTTATACCTATTTTTACATAAGTTAATAAGACATCAAAATTTATATGGATTATAACTGGATTTTTTTCTTCAAATTCCATAATTTTATAAATAATTGTACTTAAAAAAATATCCAAATTTTTAAAAAGCATGTATAACATCAAAGCTGAACATTTTTCTACTAAATAGTATTACGTTCGTAAATTTGAATCAATGTTATACTCCAGAATCTAGTGAGCATTAAAAAAAATCATTTTCATAATTTTGAAAAAGTATCAAATTTATATTTCTAAATAACTTATTAAATTTCTTTAAAATTGTTTGAATCTATGGGAAATTGATGTATATAAATATAAATATTATGAGGCAAAATAGTCATATTTCTCTCTCTCTCTCTCTCTGCTTTGCTTCATTGGTAAATTACGGTGGCTTAAAAATAATTTTTTTCCGTATAGACGGTAATAATTAAGAGTCTTGAGATCCCTTAATGAGTTTTCATACAGTTTGGATCCCAATTTTTAAATGATATAGAACATAAATTATTTTTTTAATATTATTTTATGTAATATCTTTAAGTACTTAGTATTTTTCTCATCATTAAATAACTGGAAAAATAAATCAAATGCAAATTAACCAAGGCTCTTGATACTAGAATCTCGCTAAGTTAACTTAGGTATGTCAAATATGAATACATTTATATCATATAATTTTGAATTAAATTATATTAATCATTCAGAATAAAATGACTTGGATAAAATTATTTTCTTGTGTTTAGAGAGAGAATAACAAATGTATGATTAATTAATATAATTGAAGTGTTTTCTTATCCTTACCTTTTAAAATCAACATATTTTATCTTTATACATATTGTGGAATACTTCTGTATAAAAACACATTCTTTCATTTTCAAAAATCACTTCACATGTGTATTTATCCTTGTCGTTAACTATTGTTATACAACCTAATTGACAGTCGGTGCATGTAAATATAATAAGTTATAACTCACTCTCTCTCTTTGTCTGTACCACTTATATATATTGTATTCATATTGATCCTATATTACGAGTATTGTGCAATGCAATTTATTACGCTTAGCTTTAATAAAAACTTGAAAATTATTTACCTTTCGTTTTATGATAATCCTAATAATGATTGGTTTCTTAAAATTTTCAGTATTGATTATTTCTGAATTTATTATACTAAGTGAGTTACACTCAGAAGCAATACGACTACTATTCACGATGGACCTCGCAATTGTGAATCTTAGTCAAGTGACGATGATGACACATGAGCTGGTAAATCATTCTCCAAACTTCCATACCACGCCATTGGAAGGAATTGGAACCTCGATTAGATTTAACGTGCATACGCCTCGCTACACGGAGGGTCTTTAATAGCATCAGGGCTCGAACCCACGACTCGACGAAACAACGCGAGTTCGCGACCATGACCACTAGGCTATTACGGCCACATTTACTATACAAAAACGAAGAACTCTAAAACAATAATGTTTATACTAATGGAAAATTGAAAAGCACTTCTAACATACAACGCATCAAAAAGTTTTGAAACTACATATATCATAAATATTCTAATTGTCTACCTCTTTCTATGAGCAAAATAGAACTTGTTTGAGGATACTTTGAGAAATGAGTTTCAGGATGTTGTGGTAGTGACTACTTGCATTCTATTAGTAATATAGCAATATTGAGAGCGTCTATAGCTTAGGGATTACTTTCATAGACATTAAATCTTCCCACAGAAAAAAGTCACATTATGTTTAAGTCAGAGAAAGAGGTCCTTGGTTTAAAGAAGATGGTAGAATATGTCACACAAGTAAAGAAACTGTGGGCATAATTCAAGATTCTTATAGGCGATCCACTTATCTCAAAAATCTTTGGACAACTAATTCTCCTGATCAAATAATTCCCTGACTTCTATTTGAGGGGAATTAAAAGAATAAAATGTATAGAAATAATTCCCAAACTCTGATCTGAATATGGCCATATTTCTCCAAAGATTCAAGAAGTCACTCTCAACATCTTGAAATACGTTTTTCAAAATATGTGCTTAAAATACTCAGATTTGCCTCTTAGAAAGAGGCGAATAATGCGAAAATTTGTTTTAAATGTGTTGAAAGATTTTTCTGGGTAACTTTAAAAATTCTCTGAGCCATTAGCATAAAATAACTGATTTAAAGTTCTGTTTTTGTAAAATAAGTTTATTAATCGTGTCAGCAAGGAAATTTTTGATAATATCCCATATGATCAATTACGATTGTCAGACGAAAGTATAAACAGAAGTGCTCAAAGGCTTACATTCCTTAGGTATGTGAATCGTGACCTGACGCACCCTAGTGAAATTTTCTTTTCCATGGGATTTACTGTCTTTGGTAAACATAAGTAAAACACCTCAGGGATACTCTGGGAGATATTTCTCCATTTTCGACTATTTTCTTTTTCTCATTCTTTGAAATTTTCTTCCTTTTTTTAAAAAAAATATTAAGGGCCGCGGTAACCTAATGGTTATGGTCATGTTCTACGACCGGCAGTTTCCGTCAATTCGTAGGTTCGAGCCACTTTGAGTCATAGGTCATTTGAGACCCTCCGTGTATCCGGTCTGATACACGTTAAATCTGTCAAGATCCCAAGTCCTCCTGTTCCCGTGGTTTGGAAGTTTGGAGAGGAAGGTACCAGCTCAGATGCCATTCTCGTCACTTGACCGAGGCTCAAAATTACGAGGTCCGTCTCCAATAGCCTTCGTGTTGCTTCTCAATCACAATCACAATCAAACATTTAGATTTCAGTTACACTTTGTTTCACGTAACATAGCCATATTTGGCGCTTACACATTAAACCCCACTTCCTTTCGCACTAATAAACTGAATCTCAATCTCTTATACTATACTTACAAATGAATTATTAGTTAAATACGACGTTAATAAACTTTCAATAGATCCAATATAACTGTACTAAATTAATTGCAATACTGTTCAAAAAAAATGAACGACGTTTCATTGTCAAATGCGTTACTCTAATATTTCATAACAAATAATAACATATAATTAAATTATTTAATTTTCTGACGACACTTTTTTGTAGATATATACTTGAAACCTCATGAAATGCCCTAAAAGCAGATGATTTTTACAAAGTAAGTCAAACGACGTGTTCTTTCATATATTTCAGTGGCTACAGTACTCATGGCCGCAAGTTAGCGGCAGCATTGGCTCTGTCCAGTCATGGATTCGGGTCCATGATACCCGTTAAATCTGTAGAGGCTCAAAGTGCTCTCTTTATCATGGTGTGGGAGTTTAGAGAGCGAGGTGTCAACTCAGGTTTCAAAACTGAGAGGTTCATTACCGATATCCCAAGTGTTGCTTCTTAGTGCAAGGTTAATGAAAAATTAATCATAATAAAAAACTCACTAAATTGTCTTAGAAGACTAATAAAAATAATGATTCAGGGTCATTATTAAGACCTGATATTTTAACCACACCGGAAGTATTAAATAATTATCTAACATAAATAGCGGTACTTTAATAATATAAACCATATCTTTATATCTTGTCAGAAGCTTAGAAAGCTGGATAGCCCATACAAGCAGTAAAAAATCACTTCTTTCCCTTATCAGTCGGGAAACGTATACAAGGAATATCTCCATCGCAATATGATTTTCCACAAACTCAGCAAAAAAATAAAGCAGGGGGGAGGAAGAAAAGTATCTTCCTTGAAAGCCTGACGTGACACAGTACATGCAGAGAGGGGAGGGGAGAGAATTTTCTGTCCGAAATGTCAAACGTGGGATCAGATTTCGGGTAATCCGCCCTCTATGGAATGCTCAGAAATCAAAGGAAAGGCATTTTATTGGAGGCTGGTCGATCGGCGGCACTCATATCCCTTTCAAGCAGCAACACTTTTCCTTTCAATATCGCTCCACTCGGTTGGGGATATCGCTCGGTGCGGTTGCCAGATATGGATGCTCAGCGCTCTTTTTTGGCCCCGATAAAGGGGCCTGAATCATGCCAAGGGTATTTAGTAAATGTTTTACACAGACGACGTTTTAAAGAAGAGTTTTTTTAAACTATAAATGGCCACTGTAAAGGGATTCTTATTGATAAGAAATTGTGACGATACTTCTTTGATTTTGATTTAATTTCAATACAAAAGTAGAATAAACCACTCAAAGACCTAGTGTTTTTGCCGCTGTTGGCAAACCTAAAAATGCTGCTTTCCCCAAGCTGTTAAAAAACTTAATTTTTTCTTGAAAAAATCTATATATATATATAGATTTATGAAAGAGTTATGTTAACCCAGAAAAAACTACGCATACTCGAATGAAGATAGTACCAAGATAAATTTAAGGAGAGTATTTTCATTGAAAAATAATATTTACATTTTTAACGATCTGACGACAACGAACTTACAAACTAAGACTAATTCCTATTATTTGCAGAGATATTCTAAAAACACTTTTAAAACAGTAAATAAAACAAGAACAAATAGTATGCAAAGTCTAAACCTAATAAGTTAAAACAATCTTATTCGGATTTTCTTTTCTTTATAATCACGAATAACTTCTTTCAATTCTAATTTAGTGATCAATGGCCATAATTGCTAACCCATTCAGACGATTTTGAGTAGATATGGTCTTTAAATATTTTTTATCGTTTTTAATCTAAGAAAAGCTTGTTGATATCTGATTGAGGATCGGCGTATCCCACAATTTACTTATACCCAGAAGTTCATGTATTCCTGTTACATTTGAATAAGCTTGTTAAATCTGGTCTGCGGGGCATTTCAAAATGTAGGAACGCCCAGAAGCCTCTTGTATTTGGTTTTACTTCTCATTTATTTCCTAGATTGAAGTAATCGAAATATATATTGGTTGTATTTATTTATTTTGAGCATTAGTTCAGGTGATTCTGGCACAATAGGCAGCGTTTATCTTGCTTACCGTCTAGGGTGAGCCCTCGTACACACAATTTTAAAATCACAAATGTTTGTGTGTTTTATTTTCTTACGTGTTATACTCAAGAATTTCGCATGAATAAAATTATTGAAATTGCTAAATACATTTGGTTATCTACTTTGTCAAACAATCATATCACTCATTCTAAATTAATACCATCACGGATTGAGTCATGTATCCCGAATACTAATATATATTGTTGTGGATTGTATCATGTATCGTGTACATTAAAATCATGTATTAGTACGTATTGTTTCATGTATCCAGTAAATTAATATCATGTATTGGTATGGATTGTATCATGCATCATGTAATTTACCATTAGGTATCGTATAAGATTGTATGATGTATCGTGCACATTAATATCATTCATACATCAGTACGGTTTGTACCAAGTAATTGGTAAATTAATACTTTGTCTTAGTGGTAAATCACACCTTGTCTTCCCCCTTTTTCCCCCTTAAAATTCTTTTTCTTTTCTTGATATCGCAGACTTGTATGTCGCTCAACTTGGTTTGAATTTCTCCAACATTTTCGTAATTCCTTATTTTGTTCCGATAAATGTGCTGCACACGTGTTCTTTTGTGAAACAGTTCTTCCATTTGCTTCTGTGTAAATATATACATTTGTCTCCGTAAATATGTTCTCATTGTTTGTAAATTTCTTCATTTAATAATGAATTTTCTGTCTATTGATATCTTACTTTGTATCATATGTTCTGATATATCTGTCTTTGGAGCACTTGATATGATAAGGGTTTATTTTGGCTATGTGTGGTTTATTTTATGAATTGGGCCTTGGACGTTCCACCCTATACACAGTATTTTCTTATTTAGACTCAAGCTTGGTTTAGAAGTGGAGGTAGCAGGTTACTGGGGCTCATAGTATGCTCTTTTACTTACAGTGTTTTTTCAGGTAATCCTTTTTTTCCATCAGCAGTTATAACATCCAAACCAAGAAGGGTTTTTGTTCCGAGCAAGTAGAGGTTACGGGTGACTCGATTATGTGAATTTTGTCGTTTAACTCTTGAAATCTCTCTCCTGTGTGCGAATAATTACAGACCATCCCTAGTAACGACGGAAATTATACTGTACACTAAAAATTATTAAATATTGAAAATTGTGCTATTTTCATCCAATTCCTAAACTGAGAGAATTTTCCGGTAGACCAAACAGATTTTTCTGTAGTGCATAAGTCTATAATAAACTTTACTTATATACAAATGTAATGCCTCGAAAGATAAAGTGAATTAATTCGTACCCAGTTCTATTAAACAAAATTTTTATATTTGTATCCCTCTCACAACACAGCATAAGAGTTAAGACAAGTAGGTTATTATCTCCGGAATCGCTTTCGTTACTTGTTTAAGACTCAGCTTTACAAAGTCTGAGACCATTAGCCCCCTTTATGATATAAGGGTTTGATTAATAATAATCAACCATCCTCTGTAAATTTCTGTTAAAAATTATAAATACTTGGTTCTTTAAACTGAGATATCAAACGTCATTTTTAAAGTATTATTCATAATTTATTTGTATTTAATTCTAAATGAAATGCATTTTCAAAGTGAAAATATTCATTTATAACTTAAAATCTTCTCCTCCTTTTTTTTCTCGTTTTGTCAAATGTTTATCTAATAAGAATTCGTTTTCCAACGGTAGCACAGTAGTTATGATTGAGAGATCATAACTACTTGGCTCTCAATCATTTATATTCAAGTGAAGCCACTCTTCACAAAAGTAGCTTGACAATTTAAAATTTTAATAAATTTTAACAATTAATTAAATTTCTTTATGTAAGATAATTAAAGCTTGATCCTAGTAAAGTCGATATGTAGAAATTCCTTACTGAGTAAAATGTTAAAATAATCGAATTTTATCTAGAGGCAGAAAACGCACTAACCATCAATGGCAAAAGGTATCGAAATATGCTTAAGAATATTGGGCTTCCTACTATTGAAGACACGCCATACGTATCATAAAGACAAGATGGTGTTACTACCCAGACAGCTCACATCATATCTGAACTCTTAAAACAAATTTTGAAAGAATTATTGCTCAAAAAACTAAAATCAAGTGACCGCAATGCTCATCCAACTTAAGTGATTCAGATATCTTTCTATGAGAGTATTTGAAAGTTAAATGAAAATACGTGAAGAAATTGCAGAAATGAACGAAAACCTTTTTTTAATAGGGGATGATTTATTCCTTAATATAAAGAGCGCGTTAGTGGAAAGAACAAAATGGTAATTATTTAAAGAATGTAATCATTGAACTTTTATTTACAAGAAGTGTTTTTCCTGTTTATAAATGAACAAATATGAATCATTATCAATTAAAAAATAGTTTCATTTCAAAATGATCTAGAGATTTTTGGTCCACCCGGCAATTTCAGTTCTGGTACTACTGTGATAACGGAGTGGTCTAGGTCAAATCATATGAATTTCATTATTTCTGTTGATTCATGGGTTTTATTCTTGATATCTTTGAACATTTATCATGCAATGAGGCATATGCATGTTAAGGGGCTCAAAGTTCTCACGTTGGTAATGGTATTGATATTTGGAGAAGTCCGTCGCCAAGAGCCATAGTGTTGCTTCTAAGTGCCACATTAATAATCAATAAATCAATCGAGTTCTTATTTCCTTTGTCTCATTGTGGGGAATAATGGAAGACGTTGCAAGTTAAATGTAAAACTGAGCCTAAACTCCTCTCAGTGATGTTGAGTGAATGCTTCAAATACTAGTGTAGTCTTTTCTTATTTGATAGTTGCTTGAAATTACTAGATCCATCACCAATAGCAATCTTATTTTTATATTTCAGCTCTAATGCAAAATTTACATCTTACAATTAATCGAAATTAAACTGATCAACAAATCTAAGCATTATTGAAATAACAGAAACAGATTTTGGTAAATGCATAATAAAACATTTTCTAGAATATTTTATAAAAATAAACATTTTTTATCGTGTGTTTTTTTTCTACTTCAGCAAAATTTATTGTGTACTTATCAAATATGAACTGTAATAAAACCAATTTATAAGTTTTTTCTAAGTCAAAATCCTGAAAAACATTTATCAATTATTTTTTTACATCATGAGTTGCGGGCGAATGTTTAAATAATGATGTAAGAATGATCATTTATCAAACTTTATGACTAAAAATTTATGATTGATGAACGTTATTATTATTACCGAATTTTGTGTTTAATATGTGCTATTATATTAATATTGCAAATAATCCCATCTCGAAAGTATTAAAACAAAACCGTGATGCAGAAAGTATCGTGTTATACCAGGATATTTGTATTATAAATTATCTTAATTTTTATATAGTATAATACTCATATACTTGTATGTATAATTAATATTTACTTTCATGCATGATATGTTAAATTTATCATCATACTTGAGTAATAAATAATATAATCATTTTTTCTTGTTATTAAGAACAATTCTTACATTTGAATTTGTGAAAGTTCTTTTTGTATATATATGTATTTCTTAAATGATATTTTCGTAATTGCAAAGTGTTTTGAAATTAATGGGACATTCATATTACATATGACTCACATTATTTATTTAAAACCTAACTTATTTTAAATTATTACTAGTTTAATGTCATTGTATTAATGCAATATGACTTTTCCGTACCAATTGTTTTGAAGCATCTGCCCCAATTTCCCTTTAATTGAGTGAAATAATTCTTAATAGTCAAATATAATACTATCATCAATAATTTAATTCATTGCAAGTCCCAATTTCCTAATACTATAGTTACTATCTATGAACTCTATTTTCCTTATAATTTTCTACTAATTCCCTCTTTAAAACTTTTATACCCTATTAAATTGCAGTTTATTACATTCATAGTTTGAACAAACTTTGAATTATTGTATTTGAATTACGAGTCAAATACGTATATTGCAAACGTTCAAGTTTAAATGTTATTCCATTTACTATATAAGTTATTGAGTAGAAATAAATTAACAAAAATTAAAAGAAAGTTTCCATTTTACTGTACAGTTATTTAGTATATATTTTACACCAAAGCAAACAAGAAATTAAATGATTTGTAAAGAAAGTAAATGTTTTGTAAATATCTAGATTAATGTGTTAATATAAAATCTTCCAAAATCTTTCAATACATAATTCGTGTTACCAGTTTCATTTGTGATGGCTGTTTTGCTATGTTAGAAAAATTATAAATGATTTTTTCGAATGGATAAATTATTTTATAATTCATTCAAGCACGCACACATGAAGACCATATTCAGGATGCTCACTCTAAAACCCTTTATAAAAAAAACCTTTTGCAAAGGTAAATATTTTAATTACCATTAGGCGTTATGGCTATATCACAGTGATTTCAGAAACTTGGAACAAAAAATTTTTTTTTATAAAAACATTAGCCATACTCTACTTGTTCTTTTTCATGTATAAAATACAATTCCGTTGTTTTAAAACGTATCGCATCATATGATTATTTAAAATGCTTTCATGCAATGGTGATCTATATTACATTCAACATATCTAAAATTAATAAAAATAGTAATAAATAAAATAATTAAGCGATTTTAGAATTGAATACCTTCCTTAATGTTCATTTTCGGTTTAATTCAAAACTAAAGGAAATCTAATTTTTTGTGATTAAAAATCGTATTGTAAGAATCATTTGTTAGATATTTGGCTTCTAATACAATGACTAAAGATTGTTTTCAAATACGTGGGACAGTTTGCTGGGCACAAGTGTTACACACATTTTGATAAATAAATACAACTCTATGATGATGATTTATTTAAAAGTACGTACAGATCAGTTATATTTGCAATAGAAAAATATCACCCATATTGTTAAGAAAATCTGTGTAAAACCGCAACACCTTACCATATTTTTCATTTCTCCTTTCTCTTGTAAACTCCTTCCGTGAACTCGGTAGCCTAGTGGTCAAGGTCTCAAACACGCAGCTGGCAGTATATCCGTCGAGTTGTGCTTTCGAGTAACGAGCCACTAAAGACTCATTGTTTAGCGGGGTTTATGCACGTTAAGTCTGCCATGGCTTTGAGTACTCCCGTTCTCATTATGTGAAAGTTGGGAGAAGTGATGTCAGTTCAGGTGTCGTCCTTGTCACTTGACTGAGTTTACCATCACGTGTTTCGCCGCCATTAGCCCTGCTGTTGCTTTTTAATGTGACAATAATAAGCAATCAATCATTTTCTGAAGCGTCTCTTCAGTCAGCGCACGTTACGATTCTTAAATACAGTACTTAAAATTAATTTATTCATTTCTTTTTGCAATGGAAATTATTTGACCGTAAATTGTGTTAAGAAAAATCATTGATGAATCAATGTGTTGATAAACATAAGCGTCTTAATATTTTTACCAATTATAGAAAGACCAATGCACCTCAATAAAAAGGTGATAAACTTAATAGTTCACGTAGATTCCAATCTCTATTCCTCCTAATTCCATGAAAGATCACGAGTACCGATTAACGTTAATCAACACTTAATATAGCGTTATGTATAGCTGACTGACTTCACGATCTATGTGCCATTCTTGTCGTTTGTCCTCTTTGCCCACGTTAGCCTTAAGGCCATAGCCCCGACCGGCGTTGTTTCCGTCGAGTCGTAGGATGGAGCCCAGGTGCAAACACCGTGTAGTGGGGCTGATGCGCGTAATTCTATCAAGATCCCAAGTCTTCCCGATGGCGTAGAATGATGTTTGGAGAGGAAGGAGTAACTCAGATGTCATTTTCATAACTTGATAGAGGTTCAAAATTACGAGGTCAGTCTCCAATAACCCTCGAGTTGCTACTAAATAATAAACTTAGCAAATAATAAATCAATTAAAGATCCCGAATTAAATAACCAATTAAATGCCAAACTCTACGAGACAAACTAAGAATTAAAGAATATATTTTTAAATAAGCTGATATGCAAACTAATCCAGAATAATCAATCAACAAAGAAGAATAGGGAAGTTAATCTATATTTCATCTGAATATATGTCTAAAGTAATGATGAAATCTACTTCCACATTAGACGAATCTCATTTTATATTGGGGTCAGCTACAATATAGGGGTAAATGTATAATATTAATAATACAGTGTTTCAAGTAGTTATTTTTCCTCTTTCGATTATATCTGAGAAGAATTTTATATATATTAACTAGTAAATGTAAAACGACTCATTTTTTACCTTATCTGCATAAACTTTTGGCAAGAAATGAAAGTGGGCTTGGTGAAAAAATTAGAATGCCTTGAACAGAATAAAAGCATAATAATTTCAATAAGAAGAATGAAATCAAACTTCAAAAATTCAGAGTATGATTTTAATTTTGATTTTTCTCAGAAGAAACTGCCCAATTTTAGGTCATATTCTTTAATATTGAAGAATTTTTGATACTAGTTAAACTGCTACTTTATTTTTATAGCTCTAATTCTTCTTATTTTGAAGTCTACTGGAAAGTTCAACCTCTGAGAAGTAAAAAAAAATTATTTTATATTCATTTAATATTTATAATACAGTTTTCGTTGTTTCTGAGATTGGTCTATAAATATTCGATACGTGCGTTATAATATTAGTGAGGAAAAGTATTTGTTTAATTGATTTGTTATATGCATATATCTGCTTACTCGAAACAAAAACGATTGATCTATAAATATTCGATACGTGCGTTATAATGTTAGTGAGGAAAAATATTTGTTTAATTGATTTGTTATATGCGTATCTCTGCTTACTCGAAACAAAAACGATCCCTTCTTGGTCTGGATGATAACTAGGGACGAAAAATTGATTATTTACAAAAACTTCGGGAAGAAAAGAGCATATTGTAATCCCGTATAAACTGCCTCTTCTCCTCTAAATTGAGATTGGGCCTGAAAAAGAGAATGTGCTTATTATGTGCTGTGTATGGGCTAGGACGTCCAAGGACAAATTCATTATGAGATCTTGCAAGTTAACAAAAAACTCAATTCAGATATGCTGCCAACAAATGGTTGTTTAAAACCAATCACTCAAACAAAAATGTCCGGCGATGTTCAACAGGAAACGCACACAGCTGTATCATGATAATGTCAGATGACATGTTGCTTTGACGACTCTTCAGGAAATCGCAGAGCTGCTCTGGAAGAATCTGTCATAACAACGTATCTTCTATTCCATCCAGACCTAACACCTTTAAATCATCATCTGTTTCTCTGACTAAAACTTTTTGAAGGGGGAAAAAAAACAAAATCGAAGAAATACTAACCATGCACAATTTGATTTTTTTTGCCTCTAAGAACAGCGAATTTGGTAAGAGTTGATAAGTAACAACGTAAAATAAGTTGTACGATAATTATTATTAAGTGAATGAACAATGTATTGCTCATTTTCAATTCACAAACGATCAGATTTTTCCGATTGACTATTTCGTTTATCTTAGTATCAGTTGCCTCTCTTTTTTCTCTCTCTATTTATTATTATTTCTTATTAATATTTTGTTCTGCCCAAAACACATAATTGAAATTTTTGTTAATATATTTTCACATTACCTTAAAGAAGAAATTTAATCTTTTGTTAATGTTATTCGTTTAGTCTTATGTTATTCTAAAATTACTTTTATTTTTGACTTAAAATTATTCTGTTTCTCCTTTTTAGATTAGTTATTAAGTTATATTAGGATAGCTTATTTACAAAGTGGACTTAATTTCTTAGTTAGTTAAGCTATTGATTCCTTGTTTTGTTTATTGTCTAGTATTAGTTTTTTTATATTGTTCCCTTTGTTCCAATGAAAATTTTCCTACTTTTTTGAATGTCACATTTTTGTAAACTGGATTGTTTTGTTAAGTTGCATATAAACTGCCTATACATCATTTTACTACCTGTTCCAGCTTGATCTGATTTTAAAGTAAGCACTTCTTTCCAAATTTGCGAGCTTAAAGAAGTGCTAATTAGATAGATAGAAGGGTCGTCTTCCCAAACAAGGCTGCTTTTAAAGCTCTAAGCATAGGCTCCTGACCATTGTTGGTGGTCGCATTATGGTCTTGGCTCCCAGTCGATATTGTTTTCGCCTAATTGTAGTTTCGTGTCCTGATGCCACTAAAGACCCGATGTGTAGCAGTATTGATGCATGTTCAATTGGATCTACGTCTCAAGCCCTCCTGTTGGCAAGTTAAGGAAGTTTGGAGAGGGAGGTGCCAGCTCAAATGTCGTCTTCATCTTCATATCGGAGTTCAAAATTACGAGGTCCATCGCTAATAGCCCTCGCATTGCTTCTCAATGACTTTCAATGATTTCTACTTTAGTAAGGAATCAGAATCACCTGACATTTTAGATATACCGATTTCTTTTTGAAAAATAAGTTACTTATCCTGCTCTTTCTCGAAAAAAAATTACTCAATCCCTGCTTCTTAGGGAAAAATCACATACAGACTACCGTCTTTAAATAAATATTGCATTTGTGAGTTAATAGATTTTTAATACATACTTAAATATGCCTGATCCCTTTTTGGAAAAAAAATATCTGACGCCTCCTTCCTTTTTTGAAAAAAAAAAATAAATAAATAAATTTTGTAGTTGTGAGCTTCCAGGTTTTTAATCATTTGAAAATGCCTCTCTCCTTCTCTGAAAAAATTACTCAAGGTCTCATTTTTAGCGGAAAAAAATTCTCCCTTCCTTTCTTTATTAAAAAAAATGTATTTTTAAAAAAAATGTAAATTTTTTTTTTTTTGTATTGCAGTTGTGAGTTTTCAGGTCTTCAATAAGTATTTGAAAATCCCCTTCCAATTCTCGAAAAAAATTACTTAATGCTCCAATTCTAAAAGGAGAAAAAAAACATCAACACCAACAATTCTCGTTCATATAATAATCGAAAAGATACTGGAAACAAATGTATAAAATTCCAATGTTCACTTGCAATATAGACAGAACTGCCTAAAAATATTTAAAACAACTTGTTGAAACCCGTATTAGATGATTTTTGGTATAAAAACAATTTTTCAGTCCTTACTTGCGAATATTGCCTCCCCCCGGGAGGTGAGACAGTTGGGCTTCAACGTCGCTTAAATTAGTTTTGGACCAAAAATTCCTTTTAGATTTCTTTACCACCCGCCTGTAGGTGGTTCCCTCCTTACACCACTGGAAACTATTGCTCTAAGTTCTTGTAGGTGAATTCGATGGCTTCGGGTAAGAAAAAACATATCGGAGGATGAAAGCATCAATTCAAACATCCAATTATATAATTGTAACTAAAGCTCTCAAACATTACCTTATAAAGAATATACCTTTATTTTATTACAGATAAGCATAAAAATGCGTTATCAAAACGCCTTTTCAATGAAATGTATTCAACCAGAAACCGAAATATTACATTTGACAGCCTTCGTTGAATCCAATTAGTTTGAGCCTTATGCGCCTTCGCCAGCGGTAAAATTTAAATGCCAGATCCTCTTCTGCCGCCGAAAGTAAACAGACAAATAAATTGAAGCAAGCATGTTTTTCGCTTTTCTGTTATTGCATTGAACATTTCTCGAGCGTGCACACATACAAGAGGTGAATCAAACATGCACCCTCTCCAGGCCTCTTCAGACAGTCAATAAAATTTCCTTTTTTCCCGGAGAAATCGAGAATTCGAGACATCGATTTTTCCCATTTTTTTTTCTTCTTCTCGTGGATTTAGAATTCCGGAGAATAGACAGTGAAGAACACCAACAGGTGTTCTGCTAAAGTTAAAAATATCTTCAGCAAGTGTGCATTTAAAGTCGATATTTTTTACTGTGAACTCTTCCATGCCTTTTGATGCTCACAGAATAGGCCTTTTGTACAGAAGACTTTTTTTCGTCTTTTTTTTATTTTCCTTTCAGGAGTTGTGTGATCTATTGGTGTGTAAATTTTCCCAAAGGAAAAAAAAAAAGTGCCATTGTACCGGTATTTTTTTACAGAAAAACTTTTCCGGAAGTTTTGTATGAATTTTTCAATTTTTTCTCTCCTGTCTTTTTGGATGCTGTGAAGAATCTTCTAGAAAAGAAAAAAAAGTTCGATGCATGTTTAGAAATTTAAGAGAGAATTATCCTTGACAGCTAAAAATTAAGTTTGAATAACATATAACAAAGTAATCGTTTGAGTATTGATATTAAGTCCATTCATTACTTAGAATGTTAGAAGCATTCAAATCTAATAAAATAATTTTAACTACTTCAGAAACAGTTAATTGAATATTGATGATCTAATAAGAGGCACGCTAGACTTATGGGAGAAATTCCTCATATACTACCATTGTATTTTTCCATTGAGTATGAGATACCTCTTGAACACATTGCTCGCTTTTTGCTCTTTAAACATTTTAAATTATTCACATTATCATTAACTGACTTGTTTAGAAATGTCCTCAGGGCCTAACTTTCTTTAAATAATTACAGGTGCAATGATCCCAGAGCGATCTTCTTTCCCATTGGGTTTACTGTCTTTGATAAACACCGTTGACGCCTCCCCTCCTTCCTCCCCGGAAACCTAAGCGATCCATCTTTTTTTCCATCTCCCTTTCTTGTCAATCAAATTATTAACTTTTTATTCCATTTCTTATATCTAGATCACAAATACACATTATTTTGCTCAACATAGGTAAGACTTGGCTCATCCGCCAACACACTTCAACAATCACATTGGTCCGGAAAAAAATCTCGTCCAAAAATATTTCAGTTAATATTCGACAACGGTTTTATTACATTCATCAAAATTTACAGAAAACAATGCTTTTTATTCTTTTCTTTATTTAAATACGAGTTTATTCAAAATGAATCATCCGATTTCAAAATGCTATATTTTCTTAAATAAACAACACAGAATGATAATTAATACATGAATACAAACGGAAAATATTGAACGTTTCTTACAAGTGTTCAATATAACTTCCTTTAGTTACATGTATAATGACAATTCCATACGTAAATTATTGCCAAACATGTTGCAAAATGTCAGTGGTATTTTATTCTACAGCAACAGAAATCCGTTGCTTAAGTTCATATAAATATGTGGATGATGGTGGCGCATGCACTTTATCTTTCAAAAACCTCCAAAGGAAGAAATCGCATAGGACCATATCAGGTGACTTAGGTTACCAGCTGCATCACATCGTCTTATATTGTCCACTGCAATGGATCCAATTGCGAGGAAGCTCATGAAAACATCTAAAACAGCTTTCGTAAAATAGCTTCTCGATGAGCATACGAACAACATTTATTATACGCAGTACAAAAGTTAATATTTTCCCTTTGTATTCATGCATTATTTATCATTCTGAGCCGTTTATTTTTGAAAATATGGAATTTTAAAATCGGAGGATTCATTAACATCGCACGAGGGCTATTGGTGACGGGCCTCGTAATTTGAACCTCGATCAAGTGACGACGACGACACTTGATATGGTACCTCCTCTCCTAACTTCCACACCACGCCAACGGGAAAACTCTGAGCCATGACAGATTTAATGTGCATTAGCCTTGGCTGCATGGCAGATCTATAGAGGCATCAAGGCTCGAACCTACGACTCGACGAATACCACCTGTTGCGAGTCCGCTACCATGACCACTAATCTACCACTGCCACTAAGATTCATTTGGAATAACCCTGTATAAATTTTAAACTGCTTTGTTTACTAAAATGAAAGTTCTTCACACTGTTTTTGTTACAATATGTCTCTTGAGAACTCAGTGAAGTAAATTCAATCATTCAATCAATACATAACACATATTTCAAAATTAGTATTTAAAAAAGAAAGGAACACGAGCAACATGAAACATTTAACATTTACTGAATCGCCGAAACAGTATATTATTATGAATAAGCAATTTAAATTAAGAACTCAAATTATGATCACATTAATCATATTAACAGACGATTGAGATACACCAGATGAAATATTACAAATATTTGTTTTTTCTTCCGAGAATTTCACCGTTCATATAATATTCAATGAATAAATTTAAGTGAATATATTAAAGGTAAATAATCATTGTCAAATGAGAAATCTTTATAAACACACAAAAATGATTTAATATTGTATGGTGTTTAAAAATAGAAATTGTAAATGTATCCATTAATGGATAACATCTGTGAAATTCTTAGCTGTGCAGCGTTATTCGACTATTTTATCATACAATCGTTAAAAATATTGATTTAAAATTGGAAATCCTCAAAAATTCAAGAAAGTAGTAATATTAAAAACTTTTTTAAGAATTTTTTTTTTCTGTACGATGCATTTGAATATCTATACACTTAAGTGCATCTGTGGTTTGATAAGAATATTTTCTCTTTGACATGAAAATGTCATTTTTGATAGATGTGTGATGTTATGTGATCACGTATAAACGTCACACTGAGAAGCAATATGAAGATTATTGGCGTATTTTGAGCCTTGGTCAAGCGGCAAGGACATGAACTGAACTTCTGCACCACGCTTTGGGAGAATTTTAGACTTCGACCACATTTAACGAGCATCAGTTCGTTACTATGTTCTTACGAAGACCTGAAGGTCCTTAGTGGCATCAGGGATCAAACTCCCGACTCAACCAAAACAACGCCGACCGCAAATCCGTGACTAGGTTCGGGCTAATAGTTTTTGCCGCCGTAGGTAAACCCAAAAAATCCCCCCCCCCTCCTTCAAGCTTCAAAAAATCTTAACAAGTTATCAAAAAAAGGAGGGGGGAAGGAACAGAATTATAAAAGAACCATGTTAACCAGAAAAAAAGACATAACTGATTTATGATAATGATAGTATTATGGAATTAGGAAAAATCGTTTCATTGAAAAGCAATTTTTTTTTTCGATTGTAAGTCATTGAGGGAATTTAGAATGTTAGATGTATTGCAAATAATAGCCACTTACCACTAAATATTACTTTTCATATCCACTACACTTGTAACTAATCGCATTTCTACCACAATTACACTTTGTTTTATAAATAACGCAACAAAGTGTGACTGAGTGAATGTGTGTGCGCGTTGACACTCTTTTATATGTGGGTGGAAAAAGCTTCTGGATCTTGTCAATGGCTGCCTCACAATATAGTTACATATAAAAATACCAAGAAGCTTGTCTATTTCTGTTACATTCTTAAAGTATAACCAATTAATTCCCGTTGTATTCGTTTTTACTTCTCATTTGTTTTCTAGATTCAAGTAATCGAAATATAATTTTGTGGGTTGTGTTTATTTATTTTCACACAATGCAGGTAGTTTTGCTGTTGCTAAATTTTGCTGCCGTTAGCAGTCACCTACTTGGCCTACCATCTAGAGCTGGCCCCTCAGAGACCATGGCCACTTTCATCTAATGTAAAAGAATTTAAAATTAATGTTTCATTTCTTAAAGTCGTTTCTGTTTTCTTGATAAGGTTATTTAATTCGATTTCGAACCTGTAAATTAAAGTTATAAAAATTATCAATATTTTCAAATAATTCCAAATGCTGCATTACATTATGATGAATCAAATATTATATTTTTGTATCAGTTTGTAAATTTTTTTTTCTTTCTTTTTTAATTAAAAATAGAAAAGATAAATATATATATTGCTTGTGATGTACTTATCTTTATTTTTTAAATAAAGTTAAATAAATTTATTTTTCAATCCTTATAAAATTTTCTTTCAATTTAAAATCATTTTCGAGTTTTAATATATTTTTATTTTAAACTTAAGCCTGAATGATTCAGTTTTTATAATTTTTAACTGCAACTTATGATACGGATCGTTATGCATTGCCCTTGAAAAATAAACGTTCGTAAGAGCCTGTAAGCTTTTAAGGTTTTAGTTACAAAATTTGATGTCTCGTAAAAATTCTTCAATCTGAAAATATATCATTCTTCGACTTTAACGGATTTCATGGTCAGAAGTTACTAGGTTCAAAATTAAATGTTGTTTTTGCAATATAAGTGGTATATTCTTCTCTTTTTGTGACTGTACTTCAGAAAATGAGATGTATTGTTAACGCGCCGGTGAGATCGTGCTGCCATCTGGTTGGAAGAATAAAAGCAGCTCTTACATTTTTTTTTTTACTGCAAAACTTCGGAAATGATATTTATTATCATTATTTTGTTTATTATACAAGCTTACCTTTTCGATGTTGCTTCAATAAAATGTTTAATTACAAGTCATTTGGCCAATCAGGAGAATCGCATCATGTTTAATATTCTTTACCACTACTTTCTATTCACAACCCACTACTGAAAATCAATTTGTATTACTTAAACCAATTTGTGATTCATCCTCTTGAATTGAATTGGATTATTACTAGAGAATGTATTATTAAAAAGTAAATACCTTTATATAACTTAAGTTCATTTCGAAAAAGCAATTGAAATGAAACATTTCTTGTTATTTGGATATCATTAACAAATTATGGAGAGTTCAAATTATTTAGGCAAATTAATGCAATGAATTGATGTAAGCATTCTAAATCAAATGGGCATAATTGTTATAAATGTAGATCTGTAACAAAAACATTTGTATCCAAGAAGTACAGCCAAATTCTACATTATGAATAATAAGAAAAAATATTGTCTCGATATTTTTTGCAAATGAATTGTTTTGTTTTCATTTTTAAAAACGAAATATAGTTATGGTCTTTATTTTTGATAACATACATTCTTTTGATAATAAAAAGAATTTTCTGAACATAATTTTTAAATAATTTGTAGCAAATATCAAATTTTATTATACTAACCTACAAAATCCATCTAAAAATTTCGAAATTTCGATAAATTAAATTGAGCAGAGTCATGCTGAGGTAATCATAAATGTGTTCTCGCCAAATTGTTCGTATTATTAGACTTGTTAAGAGGAAATAAATATTTTAAGAATTACTTATTTTTAGAAAATGTTTGGTTCGCCATTTTAGTTATTTTCAAATGGTGTTTAGTAAGATAATGTTACAATCGTACAACAAGTAACTCACTTTCGAGAGAATTTTGTATGCTTTCATACATTAGTTTTTATTTTAAACCTGAAGGTAACACGAAATTTCCTTTCTAATATTATTAAAACTTGTAATCTTCAAAACTTATCAAGTAGTGGAAACATTAATTAATTGCTTCTATAGAAAAGCGTGGGTTACAATTGTACGTTGTGACGCTGGCCTCCTCGCGATTTTCTCTTCACATTGGTAATTTAAATCGCATGCATTCACAATTCCTTGCCAAACAGAATTAGACATGATAAGGAAAATTAAATGAAGACAAGAAGTGTAGATAATTGAATTAGAGATAGTGATGTATAAAAGAAATGGATTTGAAAGGGAAGAAAAGGGAGATGAGGATAACGACAAGCTAAAGGATGTTGTAGGTTGGAGTGAATCAGAGTAATTAATTGTTTTCATTGAAATTAGTTAGAAGTGATTTAATCCCAGGCTTTGATTAGTGATTTGTCACTGTACATAATATTTTCCACATAATTTTGTTAGAGTGTCGTCCTTAAATATAATTAAGATAATACGTGTGTGGTTATTTCTTCGGCCATACCACATGATGAAATGATTCAGAAATGTTCGAGTTTGCTATGCAAGCATTTTCTATATTTTGCTATACAAGCATTTTCAAGCATTTATAAGCTATAGTTCCTTATATGTATATGAATCACCATTCCTTGGAAAGTGAAATACTACAAATAGGGCTGTTTTTTCAAAAAAAAAACTATTTTCAAGATGTCATGGTCGGTGAGATTAGGTGTACGTTCAAACATTTTATATTGGTCAAATTTAAAGAGTTATTGAGATTTTTTTGGTGAGTGGGATAGTTATTTAAATGATCCACAATAATTTTAAAAAAATAATCTTGAATGAGTTTTTGAGCATACATAACAAAAGACTTACACAATCCAGGAAAAAAAAATCAGTATTATCAAACGAAGTTGAAAAAGGAAAAGAAGAGGAAAAATTGCTACCGAACTTAATCTATCAGTCTACACTACGAAAACGGGTGAAAAATAAGAATAAAATTTTTCCGTTTGTTAATAACTTGGATGAAAGGAAGGAATGGTCAGAAAAAAGGTTATCACAGAAGAAAACACCAATCTCAACAAATATCTGGGGTTTTTTTTTTCCTTCTTCGTTAAATTTATATTAATATATTTAACTACCACGTGTTAACTGTGCCATAATCTACCGATGTTAGTAAACTGTTTTTCGCTCCATTTTATTAAAAAAAAAAAAAAAAAAAAAAAAAAAAAGATTTCGTTAAATATTTATTGATTGCAAAGGTCCAAAACAGATAAATTACAAATCAATAACAAAAGTTAATGAAAATCAATATTGATCTTCAATATTAAGTTTTATACACATTAAATAGCTATATATACACACACATTTATAAGAGCAATTAACCTGGTTTTTTTTTTCTCTTATTTTTCTATCATTCATTCCCCTTTATTCTTTCTTTAATTTCCTCCCTTTTTCTTTTGTTTGTTTATTCTCTGAAAGTGGAATGCGAGGTGTGTCTATTAAATAACGAGATTGATGCTGCTACAGAAATGCGCAAGCGCCAACTTTCAGGAATCAATAACTATATGGTGTGAAGCCTTTTTTTTTTTTTCGAAAGTAGTGCCTCCCGTTTTTTGTAAGCAAATTCGTATACCCACAGCCTGCGTTTGCATTAGAGTTATTTTTTTTGCTTCGCCAGCAAAATCATAAGTGTAACAACATAAATGTTGTGAAATTGCACATGAAACTTGGAAAAACTTCTACTGAAATTTTATTTTGGGAAAGAAGTGTATGTCAATAAATGTTAATCACGTGCTTCTGTTTTTGAGTGGTTTAAGCGTTTTCAAGATGCCCCAGAAGGCATTGAAGAAGATTCACTCCCGGGTCGCCTTCCCACGTCCAAAACGGTTGACAATATCGAAACAACTGGTTCTATGGTTCGATCTAATCGTCAGTTAGGTATTCGTGCGGTTGTTGAGAGTATAGGAATTGACAAAGAATCCATATGGGAAATTTTTCAACCAAGACAACGCTCCGGATCATTTCACATGGTCTGTCAAAAGGTTTCTAGCCAAGTACAGCATCCTAGTGTTGGACCAACCACCTTATTTTTCGGCTGTTGAGTCACACGACTTCTTTATGTTTCTTAAGGTAAATCCTCATTAAGAAGAACAAGATTTGAGTCCGTTGAAGAAATGAAAGAGAAATGGCCCACGTCTTGAAGGAATTGACAGAAAAAGACGTCCAGCACTGTTTTGAACAATGGAAGATTCGCATGGAGCGTTGAAGGGTTAAAGGAGGGGCGTATACTGAAGGTGATAATAAGTAAATATGTATGACATCAAAATAAAATATTTTATAGCGTCAGTCTCGTTATTTAATTGTCACTCCTCGTATTTATTGCGAGGTTCACCAAGCAAGACGTGATGGGATTGGTTATTAACGTCGCACTAAGAAACAACACGAGAGTTGTTATGGACAGGCTGAGTAATTTTGAATCGCAATCAAGTGATGAGAACGACACCTGAGCCAGCACCTACCTTTCTAAACTTCACGTCACGCCAGCAGGAAGATTTGGACTCTCTACCAGATCAACTGTTCATCAGTCCCGCTACACAGTGGGTCTTTAGTAGCAACAGGGCTCGAACGCATGACTCAACGAAACCAACTCCGGCTACGAATCCACGGCCATGGTTACTAGGCTACCGGGGGCACTCCCAAAACAAGGTAGTGGAAGAGTAATAAAGTGATAGGTATTTTATTTGTCATATTCTCTGCAAATGATGGGGAAATTGTTCATCAGCTCAAAACGAGTAGTTATATTTCATTGGCGAATGTTGTGCTTCGTTATCAATAATTAATTATAACCAACAAAATGTAGTTACGAGATTTTTTTTAGTAAAAGTTTTGTTACTTGCTGTTATGTTACCTCCAAAGATATTCGTTGCGGTCTGCTAGTTTGACGTGCTTTGTGAACAATAATGATTAATTCATGAGAACTAAACACTGCACCAGTAATTTTAAATTTCAACAAACTTAAGAATAAAAGCAAGACCAAATTACAAAATCTCACAAACGTTATTTATATACACTAACTTAATAACCTGATTTCTTTTTATTCAAAAGCAGGTCCACTTAAAGATGATAATGGAATTCTGGTAACAGAGGCTTAATTTCCGTTAGAGAGGCAGTCTGTTGCTCTTACTTGATGCATTCTTAGAAGAAAAAGTTAAGCCACCGAGACTTTATCTAGGAATTAAATTTAGTTTTCATTGTTTACGCAAATTTCTTTCCATACTTAAAACAGTCAAATCGAATTTTATGTATTAAATCTGCGATGGTGCAATGCAAAAGTGGGGAGCAATTTCCAAATTTAAATCCACTAAACCTGATTTTTATCGAAAACGCCTTCTCTAAAGAGGATTTTTGCAATTCTAATTTTTGGGTGGGGTTTAAAGAAAGAAATGAGGTGAAGTGAAGTAAGTCAGCAATACTTTTAAAAGTTAGCTTTTCTTCGAAGCGTTAATTCCGTTATTAAACTTCTTTCCCGTTGGAATATATTATAGAAGTATTGCTTTTCAAAAATACTGTGTAAAGCGTATATATTTTATTTAATTTTAAAATAAGGGATTATCTTTCTTATCTATAGCTCAATTTTATTGAACGGTACTTGTTTGCTATTTAAGTTAAAACATTTTTTGATGAACTTGGTAAATCAAGTAACATAATTTTTTTAAAAAAACTATTATTTTGAGCACACTAATTTCCCAATTATTTCCAATATTAAAAGAAGTTTCACTTTTAAGGTTTAATGTCATGGAACAGTATTCAAACTTGGAATATATGTTCAAGAACAAAACTATTCCAGTATTAAAATAAGCTCAAATAATTAAGACACATTTTTCCATTTATAATAATACTTTTTAGTATTTATAAATAATTTATAAATATGCATTTTTAATTCAATATGTGAAGTTAACTATCCGTTTAGCATTACAATACATAAGACGCCTAATATGGAATGCATTTAATTCAGTAGAAAATAATTGTTTCAGTCAGAAATAATGAGTAGCATATTTCTTTCTATAGAATATTATATATAAAACATACTTCTCTCTACAGAATATTATTACTCTAGAGATAAAATATTTATATACACCCATCTATTTTTTACACGATTTTGAAATAACATGATTCACCAATAAACATTTTTATACGAATTTTTTGTTCTAACACAAATCCCCCCTCCCCACCAAATTTTTTTTCCCAAACATTCAAATGCTGTTTTTACCACTTAACACTTTTCCTTGATTCAGCCACTCTATCAGGGTATTATAGCAGCATTTAAAATGTGGTACTTAAAGCAAACGTTTAAATATATTTTAGACTTAGTTGAAGAAAGAAATTTGACTGTTGTGAAGCATGGAGAAAGTTTACGATTATGGATTGTATTACACATGCTTCTTTTGCCATCAAACAGTTGCGCCAATCAGTCTTAAATGCTTGTTGGAAAAAAGTTTCGCCAGCATGCTTCAAAAGTCAGCTGTGTGTTCTGAATTTATAACTCTATCAAATTGGGGTCGAAGGCTTTAACAATATGCAAACGGCTGACATCGAAGAATTGATGCTAGAGAGCCCTTTGGTTGAGGACGATTACATCGAATTTATGACAGTTTATGATAATAAAGAAGTTGAAGATGAAGCTAAGCTATTAACAGCTGATTTAATTCCCGAGGACTTCACATTTGCTAAAGGAATGGAACAACATTTTCTTACTCATGATCCTAACATAGAGGTGCATAAAAATTTCAATGTAATCTAAGTAGGATATCAAGAATTGTATAAGAAACTTGAAAAACCAAAATAATAGACGCTGATAACATATTTTATGACAACAGAGGCCATTAATAACGAACGAAATTCTTCATTCGAATCAAAGCCGACAGTTGTGCTAAACATATCTGACACATCTATTGATGATAGCATTTTTGATCCAGTTCGTAACAAACGTGCACGCTTGTTATCAAGTAGCGATGGACAGTAGTTAATAGTTTGATTCCTAATTTTAACTTGAATTTTTAAACGTTGTATGTACCTATAAACTGAACTTTCACTGTACACTAATTTTAATAATTTTGTAATAAAAATGAACTCTTTTTTATTTTATAAATATGTAATATGCGTTTCACTATCACTTTTTTTGCATGGTTTTCTTGGGGAAATATTTAGAATTTTTTCATCTTATTCTGTTTATTAAAGTGCGGTGGAACATATCCCCAAATTTACCATATGCTGCATGTATTTTTACACGAATTTTTTCCACAGTTTTCTGAGGAACGTATCTACCGTGTAAAAAAGAGTTAAGTGTTTGTACAGGATATAACACTGCATGTAAAATATACTTCTTTCGACAGGATAACTTAATTCTACGGATAAAACACACATCTCCTTACAAAATTACACGATAGCTCTGCTGATAAAATATATTTATTTCTACAGAATATATAATTTAACAGTAGTGAAAAAATATTCTTCTCCATACTGGATAACAGAGCTCTACAAATAAATATACTTCTCTCTTCTGGATAACATATTTCTACAAATAAACAAAACTTCTCCTTACGAAATAATATAGACCTACAGATAAGAAAATTTCTCTACAGAATAATTTAACTCTACAGTTAAATATACTTCTTTCTACAGATGATATGGCTCAATAGAGAAATACTCGTATACTTCTCTATATTGGATAACATAGATCTACAAATTAAATATGTGGCCACAAGTATCTACAGGATAACATAATTCTGCACAGACTAAGTACTTTTCTCTGAACAGGATACTTTCTAACTGTACTTATAAGAAACTTCTTAGTACTAGGTAACATAACTCTACTGTTAATGCATACTTCTCTCTGTAGGTTAACATGATTCTACAAATAAAATAAACTTCTCTGTACAGGATAACATAACTAAAAAGATAAGATATGCTTCTCTCTACAGGATAGCATAGTTTTGCACTCAATATATATTTCTCTGTACAGGATAATGAAGTCGGAGTGTAATATTCATTCAAATATTACTCATTAGGAGCAAAATGAACTGAATTTATGCCGTACTTTTAAAAATTAAACGAAGATAATCTTAGGCGCGATATAAAATAAATTTTTATGCGATAGCTACCCTAGATTTGTCTCCCATAACCTTTTAAATCATAATTATGAATTATACTACCAATATTTCAGTGTTGACTTTAGTCTTACACATTTTAATAAATTATAGTTTGATATGAAATCATTTTTTACTGTTACAAATAAAATAAAATTTCTAATTCAGTAATATTTTTAATTGAAATGTATTTAGATATGTATTTATTTGTAAAATGAATTATTTCATAAAAAGTAAAGTTATATCTATCGATTAGTCTCATGTAATATTAATTAAAATGAAACATTACGAGTATTTATACTATATTTCTTCAATTGTAATGTATGCATAGGCAATTAAAGGTATATTATGAGTTACATAGAGTTTAACAAGTTTTAATCCTTTTCTTTTCTTATAGAAATTCAATATATATCATATGCCTGTATTGATTAATAGTATTTAATTAAGGCGAAAAAAATTTAATCACGTAATTACTATGCATATATTATTTTCCTGATTTGTTTCGTTTCAATATAAAAGAACTCAATAATGTTTATTTTCTCCATCAACGAATTCTAAAGAATTCTTCAAAAGGCTTTAATTTGAGAATGATTAATATATCTTTTATCTAAATGTTGCTCATAATAGAATATAATGTATGGAATAAATGTGATTATAACGGATATTAATATCGCGCGAAATATATTGAATATTATGACTTTGATCAAGAGAAAAAAGAAATATTTTACAGAAAATATATGGTAGCCATATTAATAAATAAAGTAAGTCTTTATCAAGTATTTTTTCTCTGTCTCATTAACTCAGACGCAATCATAAATATTCTGTATAGCAATCTAATAATTGGATAAATCTGAATAAACGAGGTAAATTATCTTTTTCTTAGATTGTTGTAAGTAAACTATGGACATTTTAAAAAGATTTCGAAATTTTCCTCTTAGAAACCCCTAATTTGAACTTCAGTTAATGTAATTTTTTATTTATCCATATATAATATAAGTAAAATTTTCGAAATTTTGTCAAGATTTAAATTAATTCTGCTGCATGGATTCATATTAAGTATAAAAAAATAAATTTCCAATAAGTAACAATACAATTTGTTTTTCTGACTAAAATGCATTAAGTTCAGCCAAAATTTCATTAATGCTTTTGCATCTTCATTAAAGATTTCCCTTTTCTCCACTTGACTCAAAGTACTTTTCACCAAAAAACTTAAGACATTGCATATTTCCTAAAATGGTAAACATAGCTTAATGCTTCGCATGCTTGTTGAAGAAAGCGATATTCAATACTTTCCCTAATAAAATATAACGCAAAGTGCTCTAAGACTCCGGCAATGCAAGATTTAACTTCACTCTTAAATTCAAAGTAACACAACCTTCGGCCCCCCATGGGAAAAACACGAAGATCCAAACAAGCAAGACTCTTGATGTGTTTCTGAAGCGCTAAAAATTAAATCAGCATTTTTCGGCAAAACTTTATACGCGGGAGCAATCGATACATTTTATGGGCGTAATGTATGCAGATTTGTAAAAAGCATCCTAGTATAATATTTTCTGGTAGCTCTTTTTGGCTTTTTGTTTGTGGTTCCCTTGAAATATTCCAATATCTTAGATTTAGCTCTAGAATATAAACAATTGATTTTTTTGGTGGTTCGGTAAATTCAATTGTGACTCAAAATAGTCCCTCATTAATTATAGAGTTATGGAATATTGTTTAATGTTAAGAATGTGCGAATTACATTTTAATGAAACGGTAGAATGTATTTCATTATAATATGGGTTTTTTAGTTAAATTGTTTTAGGTTATAGTTACACATTTTCTCGCAAATATTTGAAAATTTTGTTACAAGACTACCAGGCACAAAAATTTGTTTTAATGAGTGGGAAAATTTTGAAGTGTACGTAGGTATATATCGAATATATTGTTGCATTAGCGTGAATTTGTGTTAATTAATATTTTTTCTTGTTCATAGAAATTAATTATGCAACCAAAGGAAATAAAATAAATTAGCAAAATATGGTAAAAAATTCTCAAACTTTATACACTCAGCTTTAAAAAAATGCAAATAGAAAGAAGCATGGTATGTAAATGCTGGCTAAGAAAGAGTTTCTTCTCTGTTAGATATACAAGTGATTAGTGTCAGCTGCATCAGCACCAACATGAGAGTACATAACATGATTTACAACGCCACTAAGGATCTTAGAAAGTTTCTCCCCAAACATATAGTTTTAATTCTAACAGGTGTGCTTTGGTTCAATTTATCGCTTTAAAGTTTAGAATGCCTTTGAGAAAGATTGCATCGTATAATTGAGGGAAAGCGGATGGTTATTCCGTTGGATTGTGTGTTATACTGGTTGTGCAGATGTTACAATTTCATGGCACTGGCAGAATTAGATATAATGAAATTATTATTTATGACATCATCATCATTCAGGAGAGCTACACAGATAACTAAAGCATATCGAAGAATTGTCAACAAACATGAAGCATACCTATTGCCGTACTTCAAGTGATTATGTGAATTGTGGAACTTACATACAACAGCTTGTAAGTTCCAGGACCATTATTAGACGGCTGCATGCTTTTGGATTGCTTGCACAGAGATCATTACAGAGATTACTCCTGTCACTGTAGCAGCGTCACCAGAGACTGCAATCATGTTTCTAAAAAGCAGCGTGGGGCCAAGAAGAATTGCACCGGGTCATCTTTCTAGATGAGTCTCACTTTTGTCTTGGGGAGGATGATAACCTCACTCGTGTATGTGGAGACAAGAAAGTATGTAACAACGATGTACGATTTGAAGGCAATCGTCACACATCCAAACGGCAGTGTTAAGTGGTATATGATTTCATACGATGCCCGATCATAGGTGGTCTTCTTCAGAGCCGCTTTGATAGCCTAGCAGAACGTTAGTACGGTCTTTCGCCGATGCCATTCCTATTGTGAACACCCATTCTAATCCCACATTTAAGCAGCACAACGCTAGTGTTCACACAACTGCCATCTCAAGGGACTGCCTCCCAGACATAGACTCTATGTTGTACCCAGCAGTTTCCGACAAACCTGTAACACATAAAAATAAACTTACGGAATGCTATAGTTCGTTTTATTAAGACTCCACCGCTGATACAAAGTTTGTAAGATCTACTTGCTACATTTCAATCTGCATGGGACGAGTTAAGAGCGTCTACACCAGCATGCCACGACGTGTGGCCGAATGAATGTAGTAAAAACCATGGAAGCTCAACATCCTATTTAGAATTATAATGAGTTAGTGTTTTGACCAATAAATTTGTTCATACGCTCAATTTATAATAATTTCTTGTTTAAAAAGGATTTCTTAGAAAAGAAAAACACTGTCACTGTACAATACTACAAAGAGTTACTCTGTTTCTGTTTCTCATTCCTAACGCGTTTCCTTATAAACTATCCTAGAAAATTCTTTGCTTCTTCGTTACTATTCGGTATGTAGGACTATTTTTCTTTACATGGTCTAATTTATAATAACGTGAACTCTAACTTGCAATACTTTTATAAAAAGAAATCTCGTTTTACAAAACAGTTCAGGAGTGATATTTTGATTTTTATTTGTATAAATCAGTACTTAGGCTTAATTTTGATTAAATTAAAATTCATTTTAATTTGTTGATGTGGCTATACTTCTGTTCCATTTGATGATGCTTTAAATAATGATACAAGTTTCATTAAGATAAAAAAAACTTGCTCAAAAATTGGTATAAAAAGTCAAGGATTTTAACAATATACTTACAGTTTAAATTTCATTTTCTATTTAAAGTTTCTTCCTATTAATTTTCGTATTATTTTATCAATATAAATCAATCCTGATCCTTTCCCATTTTCAAAAAAAAAAAAAAAAAAGAAAGATTTTATGCATTTTATGATTTTTTTTGTAACATAATTAACATTAATTGCTTGTAAGAAAAACAGAATGTTTGGATTGATTGATTGAATGGTTTATTAAAGAAGTATTTTTAAAAGCAGCATGAAGACTTTACAGAATGTATGACATCGTATTCGTGCATTTCTTAAAAATACTTTTGGAACTACTATTTTTTAGAATTATTATCATTAATTTTTATTTTACTATTTCTTTATTTATTACTATTCATTTTTGTTTTATTGTTTCTTTCTAAATTATTGTTCATTTTTATTTTACTCTATCTATCTTTATTATTTATTTTTTTTAATTCGTCATAATTATTTATTTACTACTATTTCACATTTATTACTTCTAATCAGAATTACGCATGCATTATTTATGTTTGTATTAATATTTATATAATACTTTTGTAATGTTAGGCTTAGCTTTGACACGCGTTCAGTTCCACGATATCTCTCAGCAGAAGGAAATATAATCGAAATGGTTAAACAATCAAGACTGTAATATGAGATAAATACATTCTAACTGAAAACCTAAAAACGCGCAATGCCATAAAAAAAATTAAGATCCTAAACTGATAAACAAACTATTGACTCGAATCAGTCACACTTAAGTATTTCCTTAATTCCCATCTGATATCCCGGGACATATTTCAAAATCGCGATTTACTCATCAGACCCCATTCTCCTGTTAAGAGTACTTAGATCCCTTTTAAACTCTTTTTCCTCTCGTCCGATCATTTCTCATACCGAAAAAAAAGGAGAAAGGAGGGAGGGGGTAGAGAAATATTTTATCCTTGAAGAAAGCGGTGCTTAAAATTGATGAGGGATGTAACACTAAATGCCTATCCATAAAAAAAACTCTGCGTCATTTTCCACTGACCCTCCTGAAAATAATATCAGATATATCAAGACGCGGTAAGAAAAATAGCTTCCCATGAATATTTAGTAGGACATGCATAAAGTGCAGCTGCATCTTATTAAACTGAGGAATAGTGATGCGGTCCTGTTGTACGCGCCCCACTAAATGAAAGTGATAATAATAAAATTGGAATTTAGTACTCAGGACAATGTTCAAATTTTTTATCAGTATTAAGTGTCGATCAATAGTTCTTTCGGATTTTGGAGTTCTTTTCGAGGGAGGTATATTACTTAGCAAAGATGAATGTGAAATATAGGCTTCAGAGGAGTTTTAAATGTATGAAAGTATTTTATTTGTTGGAATTTATTTCTCTGGGTTATTTTTTATGCTTCATACAAGCGGGGGGGGGGGAGGTTCATTGTGTTACAGTTAAATAAATTTTTGTATGACTGAATCGAATACAAGTGTTTTGTAACATTAAATTAATGAATCAAATAAATGTGAATTCTATTATTTAATTTGCTATCATGTTTAGAACCAATACTTGGACATTCGCGATGGACCTCTAAATTCTGAACCATGATCAAGTGACAAAGCTTGAGTGTGGGGTAATCTGGATACCCACACTCCAAACTTCCACACCATTCCAAAGTGACGACTTTGAGTTTCACTCAAACTTAATGCATGCAGCCTCGCTACACGATGAATCTTCAAGGGTTGTTTATCAGTGCGACATTAAAAAGTGGCCGCGATGGCCAAGTGGTTAAAGTCTGGAGCTCGCAGCCGGCCGGCATTGTTCCCCGAGAGTCCTGATGCCACTAAAGACCCATCCTGTAACTAGTCTGATGCATTTTAAAAATGTCTAGCCTCCAAGTCCACTCGTTGACGTGGTATGGAAGTCTGAAAGGGGGGGACCAACTCAGGTGTCATCACCTTTGCTTGACTGAGGATCAAAATTATGAATCCGTCACCTAGAGCCATCGCGTTCCTTCCAAGTGCAGTTAAAGAAGGCCCTTTGTATGTTTAGGTTAATGTAATATATTGGTTGAGCTTTGACGACAGACGTTACACAGAACACCCCAGAGTTATAAGGGAACGAAGGCATGTGGCCTGCTGTGAGTTTCCCATATGCTATTGTGAAAAAGCCATTATAAATATTGTAAAATTTTTAGGTTGATTACTGTTAAAGAGTGCATTCTTTGAGAAATGCTACCCTGACTAAAGTGAGAGTTAGTTGTTCAGAATTTTATGACAAGCATAGGAGATTGTTTCTATTATTGTTTTTTTTTCAATAAAAATCTATCATTTAAGTGCATGGAACAATTATTGTCGAAAATTCTCCATTAATTAAAGTATTTTTAAATCTTAGTAAGATTTAATAAAATTTATCTGTTCCGAATCAAATATTATTTGCATTATAATCAAATTGAAAAAAATTTCTGTTTTGATTAAAGATATCATTGCTCATAATTCACACAATTACCAATAGCCAAATGACTTTTAAGTATTAAATAATAGTGAAAAGAAGAGAGAATATTTTATTTGTTTGAATTTTTTACTGTTCTTTCACCTGTTTAGGGTTACGTATTCACCTACGTGATTCTATACATTTGAGTTACGTAAAAGTGCTTTAAATTGATGGATCACACTGATGTACACAAATATTGTCGAATAGTTACCACTGATTAAAATTATTTCAAATACTAAACAAAATTTTGTTAAATTGCTCGCCTCCATTACAAACAATTCTTTGCATTATAGTTGTTAAGCCTTCAAAATCCCAGAATTTTTTGGCTCCCTTCTGGCAAAAATTATGAAACTGAATGCCAGTAAATAAGCCATAAAAATTCATATCCAGCGAAAATAGATTCTAATTAAAAACTCGTAAAACAATTTATATATTTACATAAAATTTATAAATACCAAAGAGATCACTTACAAAAAAAATAAGTAAAAATTTTAAATTCGAAAACATTACACTAGACATCAATCCATCAATAATTTCTTTAGGATTCTATTTTTTTTTAACTCTTTGTAAAATTGAAAGAAAAAATGACGCTAACTTCAACAACAAAATAGATCAAATCAAACACTAAAATATTAAATTAGACATTAAACTATTAAGGCTAACGATAATATTTTTTAAGTATTATAACTAAACCAAACATTAAGTAATTAAATTTAAAATGTCTTAAAAGAAATGTAGCTATATTTTAGTCATAAAAGGAAAACAATATACATATTTATGTCTGATCAACAATTGCCTAATATAGAGGAAATTTCTGTATTTTAAATGAGTATCTACTATTGCTCATAATTCACAAAATTATTAACTATCAAATTACCTTTAAGCATCGAATGATAGTCAAATGAAAATAACAGTATTATAGCTAGTTTCTTATTTTTATAATTTCGTCACAATAAGAATTAAAATACAAAATATTTTCAATGAAATCTTGCTAAACTTATAAGATAACAAATGTTGAAATAATTCTCCAATCATTGTTTACACTTTTTAGGAGCAGAAAAAATTCATTTGATACGAAACTCTTATCATAGAAAATTATTCGTGATATTAATATTTATTAAATATTTTTCTTTATTTAGAGTGGGAGGTATTATAAAACGATAGCTATGTACTGATGAATTACCCCTAGAAACTGTTCCATTGTTTGTAATGATTAACAATTAATTTAGTAATAAAATGAGAGCTAGTTCATGTACCAAAAATTTAACAATTTAAGTTAAGGTATTCGACCATGTTTGAAATCTACTCGAAAAAATAGACAAATGACTATTTTGGTAGATATTTATAAATATGTTGGTTAAAAAACTAAAAAATATTCGTTTTTTGAAAATATTCATCTTAGAAAAAGTTTGAAAAACAGTTTTGAAGTTATAATGATGAAAAAACAGTGTTTCTTTAATCTTCTAAAGTAAGGAAATTGGGGGTTTTAATTTTGTATCTAAGTATTCGAATAGTTCCTGTGAAGTGATATGATTAGAAGTTTTAATGCATATAAATTATTTGCAAATATATATCATTTATTGAATTAATATTATTATGGTTTTCATGAAAATTACAAAAATTTAATTGAAAAAAAATCTGCCAGGAGTGAGAAATTTTAAAATACCATTTTTCGTCTTCAGAAACATTGAAGAAAATACAAAGTTTCTTAAGATTTAAAATATAAAGTTTTTTGAGATAACTTTTTTTAAGACTAAAATTTAAGTAATTAATGTATTAGAAAATACTTTTGAAGTTATCACCTAGTTTATTAAATATATACAATATCTTTCCCAAAATAAAATTATTTACAAGAATTTAGTTTATTAGAAAATGCGTTTGAAGTTGTGTTCAATATATATAATGCATGATTTTTAAATGTTTGTAATTTACTTTCTACTAATAATGTCATGGAAGCATAAACAATTTTAGAAAGCTTATGTTACAAGTACTCAATTTAAAATTGAGTACTAATTTTGATTATTTTCGTTTAAATTCCAACTTTAACGTAGTTGAATGTCTGTGTTATTTTAAATTGAAACAAATTATTTCCCTAAATTATGATTAATACATACATTTTTACATTAATGGTTAGATTATTAAAAGACATATTTTTAAATAAATTATAATTATTTAAAAAATAATGTTGTTTAATATTGATATGCTAAAAGTAAAAATCTGATAATAAAAATGAATCAATGGCAAAATCATTTTCTTTCCTTATTTTTTTCATTTCTTTACTTAATATAAAAATGTACATACTAGCATATCTAATTAATAATATATATATATATATATATATATATATATATATAAAGCTTGAAATATATTGGAAAAGAAACCATTTTGAACTTGAATAATGTAAATAACGACCGATAAAAAGCTGATTTTTAAATTCAAAAGGTCTATTTTATAGCTTATCGTTTGCAAATGGAAATATAGACGGAAACAATTACAAAAATTGCAGTTGCAGCATGTAGGTGGATCTTTATTAATCCACCCACAATTTATTAATAAAAGAGAATATTTGAATAATACTAACTTCGTGGAAAATGCAAAAAGATATCATATGTCTCATCTAAATAAACATAATTGTTGAAAAAATAATAACGAATAGACATTGGTTGTATTTTGATTCTTCCCTTAGGCAATTTTTCACATCTTGGAAAAATTATGACCGATCCTTTTATGTAACGACCAAATAAATTGGCTCTTCCGAACCCATAGTATTTAAATAAATTATATGAAAAATGTTCATAATTAAGGAATTTATTTGCAATATTTAAAAATTAAATATATTGGATTGAAAAATATGTTGATTCAAAATAAATGGCCACTGTTATTAAAGTTAAAACTAATATAAGTACACATTTTCAATGTTAACGATGTGGCATAACACAATTTTTAAAACTTATTAAAAACCCATGATTATGAAACGATGAGAAACATTGAGTGAGAAATTTTTTTTATCCTCGTGTAAAGCAATAATTTGGAAGAACAAAAGTTATGTTTGAATTTATATCCTCTGTAGTGGTAAAACAGTAAGGAAAAGATAGGAGTCATTGTAAATATTTAATTATTACTAAGAAATAACTGAGAAATCAGGATAGAATTTATACTGCATATTAATTGATTCTTAAGTTCATAATGTAGTAAATAACCGCAGTTCATATTACGAAATGTAACTTCTTTCAATTTTACACGTCTTTACGTAACAAAGTAAAGCTTGAATCTTTTGATACTATCATTTTGAATTTTAATTTTTAGATTATAAAAATACAGCTCATATACGAGCATTACGAAAACAACACAATGAATATGAAATATTTGTATATTCTCCAAGCATGATAAAACGAAGAAATTACTTAAACAAAATATGTAACATTGCTTTATTTTGATATAGGAGTAATGTTTTTAGATGTGCTGTAAAAACTTTCAACGAAAAGGTACAGGGGACTTTATTACGATCCAAATTGATCAGGTACATCTGTTTTTCTTTTACATTGGTCAAAATAACTTTATTAAAAAGCATTTGAAACATTGATATTTAGAATAATAAAAATGTTTTACATTCCTAAAATATATATATTTTTAAATATTTGCTTAAGACTTTTGGGTGATCGAATGGTATGAAAAGTTTTGTTGTTTGAGCTTATTTATATTTATTTTATTCTATGTTAAGATTTTCAAAGAAATATTGAAAACTTAACTATCACGTTTGTTTCGAACATTACAAAATTACTCTAAAAGTAGTGAGAACAATAATATTTTTGAAAAATAGTAGTTTGGAAATGACCTAAATTTATAATTAAAAGTGTTTCTGAAAGTTAACACATCGTAATAAATAACTTTAATCATTTTCTAAATTCTTAACTTTCCAAATAAGCTTCATTTGTTCCAAATTAAGTATAAGGATATCTTGAACTGTGTCTAAAAGAAATCTCAAAAAATTTCACATATATGAAATATACGAAATGAATTTTATATAATCAGCATCAACAATATTTATTAATCGTAATATATATCATCCAAAAATATTTGATTTAGTGCTCATATTGCTCAGAATTCTAGCACATTATGAAGATTGTAGCAATTTTTAAAAAAATTTTAAAGTACATTCATAAAAATCCCTTTTATTTAAAATATAAATAATTTTTGATTCCATAATACCCAGTAAAAATACATATAGTTTTTTTAAATTTTTGATATGGCTGGAAGTTCAATTTGTTCTTTATCTTTTGTATGCATTTATTTCTTCTTTGTAGAAATACATTTATATCAATAATTATCTTTTCTCTTTAGTTTTCTTTACTGTTTCTTGCATTAAAAAGTAGAAACTCTATCTATGAGTCCTGGAAATTAAAATTCATTTTAATCTCCATCTAAAATCTCGGATTTGCTTAAAACTGAACAAATCTGTGACATGAACAGCGTAAAAAAATGTTATAACAATAAACCTGAAGGGAAGAGGAATATCTTTTATATAAAATATTACACGAGTCATAAAATGAAATTGTAAACTATGAATTTTATTTGTAAATTAATAACACCAACAATCTCAGAAACAAGACTTTATTATTTTATATTTCTCCTGCAAAAAAGAAATATTTAAGTTGAACAATCTGAATATCTACAATAGTTATTTTTCAAGTATGAATTCAAATAGCAAAAGTTATTTGCATATGTAATATATAAATTTACAGGAAACTCGCTTTAGCTATAGATGAGAAAATGGCAAAATTAACTAAATACACTTTATGTACAGATATATATTTGGAAATAGATTATTATCTGTAACAAACTGTGCCATTGATGTACAATAGCATTTTATTGCTTGTTTGTAATGAATGAGTGAAATATTATTGCTGCTGAGTATTGGACACCATTTGTCTTTTTATTGCTTATTTATAATAAACGTGCGTGATTTTACTGCTTTCTGTTATTCAACAAACGTGTGCTTTTATTCCTTTCAATTAGTTTCATACATTTTTTATTGCTTTCGGAAATGACGGAATGTATCTTGTAGATGCATAAATATTAATGCAATGATTGGAAACGGTTGAAAGTAATGCACACAATGAAAAAATTTAAAAATCAAATTAATGATAAAAAAAAAATCAACAATTCAAAAATATAGCTTAGAAGAAACTTAAAATATTTCAATAAAATATATGTAGGATGGGAGTTACTGTTTCTTACATGAAGTGTTTTTCCCGTTTTCATTCATTTTTAAGTACTATTCTACGAACAACTTGTTCTTTAAATTCCTCGAATGATACCTCAAAATCTTAAACGTGTTGAAATGAATTTAACATATAAATTATACATATATATCTTGTGTGTGTATTACTTTACACACGTGAGAAAGAATCAAGTCGTTTAAAATATTTAAAAAATCATATTTTGTATACATTAATACTAATGAGTCACTAGTTCAAAGAACAGGTTTTTCTTTTAATCACCATCCCACATGTAGAGAAGCCAACACAGTTTTTATGAATATTTCTTGTAATGACAAAAGTTGTTAATTCAATACAATTAATCATAAATCCTCAGGAACTAATTATGTATTCTAAAACTATATTTTAGTTTTCCATGATTAATACTGGAGCCTGTATAGAATATACATAAAATGTAACAGAAAATTTTGAGTAAACAATATTTGTATATCAATTATAATTTCATAGAATATACACTAAGAATGCGATGTAGGTTAAAAAATTATTTAATAAATTTATCACCAAATAAAATAAGATGTAAAATTGTTCAGACAGAATTATTTAACAAGCTTTCATACTTTATATATAATGCAGAAAAAAGCCATATAATCAGAGTGAAAATATCAATTAACCCTTAACACTCGAGACTCGTTATTATAATATATACCAACAAATCGACCAGATATGATTAAACATTACAGTGCGTGAACAAAAATATTACAAAAAATACGCCCAAATCAGGTCTAAAGAAATGAAAGTTGAAGAAGAGGCCTAAAAATTTAAATTATATTAAAATTTTTGTATTCATTTATAATATGAATTTTTTTAAAATAAAAAATTCCCAAAATGTAGCGTAGGATTTTATAGGCATATTGAACAATATGTTGATGTTTGAGTCCTCAAAAATGTCTATTCGAACGTACTCGACAATTTCTTATTATTTCTAGAAAGTAAAATGTGTAGTGAGTGTTCCTTCAAGTCGCTTTTGCATTTCAAACATACTACATTGAACTTGTGTGTGTATATAAATAAAACACAGAGAGAATTATAAATTAAAAAATGCGTAGTTATTTTTTTTTTATTTTGGAAAGTACAGAGAAAAATTTAAAAAATCATTAATTATTATATCTTAAATTTAAACTCATTTTTGAAGTAAAAAGGAAAACATAAACTTAGTAACATGAAGAATATATACGGAAAAAAGCAAGAAATAGATTAAAAGTGAAAATACTTAAAAAAGAGCAAAATGGAAATATATCTGTATAATATAACCTCTAGATTCGGATTGATTACCTTTGCTTAAACATGTTTTAGTGATTTAAACTTCGCGATTAGTAATAGCTCTAAAAAAAGCACAACCAAAAATAATATTGCAAGAAAAAATGAGAAAACAAAAGATAAGTGTATCAGGAAACATCTAATTTAAATTAAAATTCAGTGAAAACCCACACACACACATATATATATATATATATCAGACATCGATTTCTATAGCAATATTACATGTCTTCGTAGTGGAGCCTTTCGAACGTTAAGGGTTAAAATAGAATAATAATGATAAAAATTACGATATGTAAACACACATAGAAATAAATTTATATGCACAATTATTACATGAAATTAACAAAATAATTTGACAGTTATTAAGAAATCATATATTTATACCAACAAAGAAAAAAATTCGAGGGATTTAAAATACCTGTGCACATTTATGTATAGTTATAAATAACTGTTTCCTTTGAGATGAAAAGTGAATTCATTAAATGATGCTTCCTTATTATTGCTGGTCGTTGTTATCTGATAATATAAAGTATCACTTTTCTATGTTGTTAGAAAGCAGAAATATGTTCCGAACACTACCTCATCCAAATTGTTTGAAATTTACTAGTTATCTTTCAAAAATTGCACTTCAATTTTTTATATTAAAGAATGCATATTAAAAGAGAATTTCTTAAAGTATGAAAGGTATGTACATATTTATACTACTATTCAAAAGTAGTTAGACTAATAAAGAAATATTTTTAAGCTAATACTAGAAAATACTCGGTTCATGTCTTTTAAAATATTCTATTGCTATCAAGCTTTTAATACATGCCTAGATTTTTTAAAATCGCTTAAATGAGGTCCCTTTAATTAATACAGATACGGTAATTACTTCTCGTTTGTTTTTCCTACCAAACAGCCTCGTCTATTTCATTCAAAATTACGGTCATGTGAACATGTATAAATATTTTTTTCACTTATTGATATAGCTGAATTATTTTGTAAAAATTAATGGCAATTACAAAATAATCATCGGATTTTGGAGAACGATTGTAAGAATATTAATTTTATTCTTCAATGCTAATAGAAGAAACAGATATTATATTTTTATTTCAACATTTTCTCTGTTTCATATGAGCCACCGGATAAACGTTAATTTTATTCTACATTAAATGTCAATGGAAAGAAACGGTTCATTTTCTGTGTCACGTATCTCAAAATGGCGACACACCACTGATATGCGTTTTAGTGTTTCAGAATATATGAAATCTTCATCACTTGCTTCAGTGCGGGTAGCATCGAAATAAAATAGATATCTCTGACAACGGACAATCAGAGCATTCTGCACTGGTTTCGTCAAAACAAGAACACGGCATAAAAGACTGTGACTTTTTTATTAACGGCACACTGAGGAAAACGCGAGGGTTATTGACGATGGACCTCGTCATTTTAAACCTCGGCCATGTGATGAGGGCGATAACTGAACTGGCACTTCCGTCGGCAAATTTACACACCACGCCAATGAAAGGAATTGGGACCTCGGCGATATTTAACATACATCAGCCCCGGAACACTACGGATCATTAATGGTGTTTGGTCTTGAGCCCCCGATTCGACCAAAATAACGCCGATCGCTAACCCGCGACCATGAGGAGTACGCTATCGTGGCCACCTCAGGAGAAGAACTGACTACTGCATAGATGAGTTTCGTGTAACGAAAGGAAGATATATCGAACATTTCTAACTATTTTAAAGCAAAATTGAAAAAAAAAATTAATTATCATTTCTTATGAGATTTTGTTCTTTGTCGTATTCACAATGATTTTTGAAACATAATGAATTCAAATCCGTTGATTATTTTTGTAATCGCCTTCTACTTTGTTATATTAACTGAGAAGCAAAAGAAGGGCATTAGAAACAATTTAATTTTAAAATTAAGTATAATTGTCTAATTGTATTAAAACAAATCGTGAAATTCTGCTGGATTTGTTTTAAAATTTTATAAGCAATTTTGAATTACTAACTCAGCCAAAATTACTATGAAAAAAAATCCATCCAGAAGCTTCTTACTGTACTCTATCAAAATAATTTATATCAAGGATTCTAAGAATGCTTTACTGTGATTTCTTTTTAAGGGATTCACTCAAAATGCAATTTCCTTGTCTTATAGATTCCGATTTATGGGTTGAATTAATATTGTGACTGTAAGTTTTGAATATTTAACATTTATTTCAAAACGTGTTAATAAAATATAATATCATTTTTCTCAGTAAAAATTAATGCTATATACTATCGGCCTCAATATTTTATATTTAAATTTGATATTTTATTATTACTTAAGTATGTTGTGTCATAATTCTTTTCAAATAGGTGTTTGAATTTTCAAAATAATTTGAAATACTATTTAGAAAAGATATTAAACAGTTACAGTATACAAATCATCCGCTTGAATACAATGCTCTGATAAATATCAAGTTTGATCTTAAATACGGGGATTCTTGTATTCGCTGATTTCATGTAACGAACGCACGAAGAAAATGAAATTAAGAATCAATAGTTTAAATATATCAGTATGTAAAACATTTCATATAACATAATACAGATAAATTCCTGATTTTTTCCGACTTCATTCAAATAAATTTAAACTGAAATCTATAATGCAGTTTTAGTCCATATAAACATTATTTATTTCTATTACATTCGCGAAAAGGTTGTTATTCTGTTTTTTAATGTTTATTATACTTAAGTTATTCAAAAGTTACACTGCCAGATAGAAAAACATTGTAAAATTTCTTCAATTGTGAAATTGTAACAAAATCTCATTTTTCAAAATATGTCTTGCTAATTTAAAAGAAAAAAATTGTAGAAAATGAAGAATATTAGCAAAAGTAGGAAATTTATGAAAATTCTGAATTGAACATGTTTAATATATTCATTAGAACTAAACTTTAAAATTCATGTCCTATTTTAATAGGATTTTTGAAACTTTAAAGTTAAAGAGACAGAATACCTTGTGAGAAATTTTTTAAAATTATACATTCATTTGAAAAAGTGTACGCTCACCATATTTAAATTCATGTAAAATATGCATTCTAGGAAAGAAAATTTCAAAGAAATCTTTATTTTAAACAGATTCAAAATATTTATTCAATTTTTTTAATAATTTTTAAATTTCAGCTTCAACTACAAATTTTAATATTTTTAAGCAATTTTGTTCCTCAATTTCATAAAAGCTAGATTTTTTTCTTAAAAGCTCAAATTTCTAAGTATAGATTTAATGTTATTTATAGTTTTGCAATAATTTTATGAGACAATTCGAAAACAATGAAAAAAAAATCAACATCTTAGATTGTCTATTTTTCTAAGTCCTTATTCCATGTAAAAAACTAGTAAACGTAATTTGTAAGACAACCAGAAAGAATTTAAAATTTTATATTAATTTCAAAAGTGGCCTAATTACTTTTAAATACATAACAGGTATGAAAAATAAAAGGCTAGAAAAAGTGATTTAAAATTTTATTGGTCAATATATTGCAATATTTAGTGAGTTATTTATATTTAAGAAAATTTAAATAACTCACTAAATAATGTAGTTAGAGCTATAAAATTTTATACATATATTTAGAAAAGTTAAAAAATTATAATATGATAAATTATTTCCGATATTTTAGGCATTCCTAAAATTTATCTTTAATAAAAAAATTTATCTCAAAATTTCAATTATTTAATTTAGACGTTTAGAGGATTGCTTGTCATAAAACCCATGATAACATTTAACATGTATCTTAAAATAGGCAGTTGTCTGCAATAAAACATTAAGAATTTCGAATAATCACGAGTTTTTAATAATGAATAGCAAGTTCTGATTTTTTTTAAGAAATCTCAGTAGTTAATTTTTTAAAATGCTTTCAGAAAGAGGAGAGAACGAAATTTTTCTAATGAACTTTAACATTAGCTACAAATGTCTTTTTAATTATTTTCATTGGAAAGACTTAGAAAGATTTGTATTGTAATAGCTTAAAGCTGTAAAATAAATAAATAAATCCAAAAGCTTCCTTCCTGGATAGCCGTTACATGGAACTATCTATTTGCTCATATTTTGTAAGATTTTTTAAATTTTTGGCTTCATAAACCTTGATTAACACAGAAAAATTTAATTTACTTATATTCTAGGCACCAAAACTTCATTGTATTAATCTAAAAATTTTACTTGCTTATAGATAAGTGGTTTCGTAAGATTTATTTTCAGTCGGTATTTAAAAAATTTCTTTTAAAAAGAGGCATCTTGTCCCTCTTTGCATACTTTGAAAAGGGAGTATTGGATCCAACTGATAAATCACTGAAAACATTCTGGAAAGATTATGTTAAACCCTAACAGAAATCCTCAAAGATCCTTGTGAATAAGTATGCAGTAGCAAGACAAAAAAAACCCTGCTGCGCTTTTAAAATTGAGAGGTTTATGGTGAATCCTTATTGTTTCAAAGAGAACTATGCGAGTTAGAATCCCTCAAAAAGGTTTACAAATGGATTTGAGCTGCATTCATGGATTTATTCTATTATAACATTACTCTGCATCATATGTCATGTCAGAGGATTTTGAATTGCTTGTTGAATGATAGATTCACATTCTTGAGGTTGTTTTGACGAAGATAGTGTCTTGTTGGATGGAAAAACGTAAGCCTTTGGAAATCGCTGAAGAAATAGATAAAATGTTTCCAAATAAGTTTTCTGAAGTCTTTATTACATCAAATTATTTCTTAAGACTTATTTCATTAGAAATGAAAAATTAATTTTGAATTTCTATGGAAACAACAATCATTAAATTATTTTTTATACTAAAGTATCATATTGATTCTCGTACAACTGTGTTAAAAATCCATTATTAAGAAAATTAAATTAATGCAAATGACAAATTTTAAAACCTTGACAAAATTAAGATTTTTTTTCTATGACTAGAGCATAAGTTAGTTTTCTATAACCAAACTATAGTTGTCATTTATGTAATTTTGCTTATTAAGAATCAAATATAAAACAGCTTAAATGCATCATGTTTTTAATTAAAAAAAAAGATCATATGCCACAATCAAAGTATGACATGTGAAACACCTATAGAAAAACCCATCAAAGAAAGGAAAGAAATTACTGCTTTAAAATTTCGATAGATATTTTGTAATATTGAAGTATCAATTTCTGAATTAAAAAAATTCAGTTGTTAATTTTTTAAATGCTCTCAGAATAAAATTTCTAATGTCCATTAAAATTAGCTACACATGTGTTTTTGATTATGTGCGATTGTTAATTGTGCACTTTTAAGAAAATATACATTTTATTTATTTAAAATGTTTAAATATATCAATACTGTAATTCTGAATAAATTACAAATAAATACCTATCTTAATTTTTCTCTATTAACTCGAAATAATTGAAATTCCTACTGAAGTAAATTTTTCGAAGAAAAGTGAGGACTGTTCTGTAATGCTGCATTCAAGTTAGCTAGAAACAAGCTTTATCCTAATCGTAAAGGAAATTTCATATGAAACTCTTGAACTATGGTTTTGGAAAAAGAAAATATATACACTTTTTTAACAATGCAAACATTAAATCTTTAAATGATTTGGACGCAATCAACAATTCATGATTTTGGTTCCCTGTTAAATAGTTGTATTTCATTTAATCGTTTTAGTCCATTTTGGTTCGTTGCTAAATTTTCTTCAACCGTAGCATCAAAACAGTCATCATGAAGAATACTTCTCGAAGGTTTTTTAAGCCATACATACTGCAACGAAACTGTTGGAAATTAGACACCACTGATGTGGATTTGTGTTAAAAGTCTATAGTTTATAGTTTTCCAGACATTAATGCTTGAGGCAGGAAGGCTTATATAATCTGTCCGGTCTCCACCAGCCACATATGACTAAACTTAATAGACAACAAAAACAATTCAGTTTTTCATTGGTAGTTCTTAGAAAACCTACAACACCTACCCGTTCAACTACGTTCTCAGCATCAGTCTTGAATCGGGAGGCATCGGTGGAGGGTTTGGACTCATGGGCATAGTTCCAAGAACAGGGTCTTTGAGGCAGGAAGATTCGTAGTGCTTATTGAGATAAGACTTGAGGGCGAAGGACTTGTTACACCTGGCGCAGGCGTAGTGCTTGAAAGCCGAATGGGTCTGCATGTGTGCCCGGAGGTTGGACCTGTCTGCGAAGGCCTTCCCACAGTGAGCACACCCGAATGGCTTTTCACCAGTGTGTGACCTCATGTGCCCCTGGAGCAACCAGGGTCTGGAGAAGGCCTTGCCGCAGACAGCGCACTTGTGGCTGAGGTTATGTGTAAGAAGGTGCATGGCGAGAGCTGGCATACTAACGTACACTTTGCCACAGGTTTCGCATTTCTTGGCCTGCTGCGAGTCAGGGCTTCGATGGGTTTGCTTGTGCCTGGACAGGTTGGAAGAAGTGGCGTAGTGCTTGCCACACTCGCCGCAGGTGTAACGAGGTCTGTCACGGTGGGTGGTCTGTTCGGGAAGTCCCAGAGCATTTCGACGTCTGGAGCGTCCGTCAGAAACGAAAAATGCATCGTATGTGTAACTGACAGTGACTCCATTCGTGAATACGTGGAATTGAGGATCCAAGCCACCTGAATTCACTAGAAACAGAAAATTGGGAGTTAAATACAAGACGATTGATATTGGGGACATTAAAGCACAACACTCGATGTAAGAGAGAATATATATATATATTCTAATTAACCACAGTCAGAAAAAAATTATAAGTATTTGTATAATAGTTTGGTGAATAAGAAAGGGGCAAGAATATAGAACATTTGTTAACGCAAAACTTTGGTGTCATAATGATCCCCTACCATTTCATGTTCCCGTAGTTGCTAAAGTCATTCGATATCATCCCGATGAATTTTTAATTTTAGGGACACCTGAACACCAAAGATTACGTATCAATTACGCAAACATTGTGTGATGTTATCCCATGTCATATTCGACGAATTTCTCTTCCCATGGTACATGTGGCTGATTGACATCTGCTGCATGAGAAGTAGCACCTCACATAGAAATTTTGTAAAACATACTAATTTTACCTTTACCATTTCTTATCTGCTTTATATGCTCTCACTTTTTTTTATCTTAATCTCTGCATAACGCAGCCATTTTTCATGCTACAAATACCGTTGCAAATCCAATTTAAGTATTTTACAGTTTGGATTCAGCTCAATAACATAAGGAGTGTGTTGTTATTTGAAATTTTCAAGTATTTGTCTCTATAATTATAACTATAAGAACTGATCCAATGTTTTTCAAATCATTTTTGAGCACATTCAAAATTTTATTCTCTTTCTCCGAACTTAACTCTTGCTAAGGCAAAATATCTGCAAAGTTTTTTTATACTCATCCTGTGCATATGCATGTTTAATATTTCTTTAAAATTAATGTAGATTTTAGATAACAAGATTTGTGAAGAGAGCAAAGATACAACTAAATTATAGTTCCTTATCTAATAATTTTAAAAACATATTTCCAATACTAAAGCAAGCACAACATCATTAAAAGATCAATTTATTGTAATATTAATGTAAGTAGCATTAATTGTAATATTAATGAAACATTACATACAGATTGATGGAAGTGTCACAACTACATAAGAAACGCTTTTGAACTAAACAAAACCATCAAAAGATAATGAATTATTCTCTTACCTCTGCTTACAGTGGATGGAATCGCAGGTGACGTGGGAGCCGATGGGGCCACCAGACCAGGACTCAGACTACTCTCAGACACCCGACTGCAAAAGGAGGAAGCATCACTGATGTCAGGATCTCGACTTCTTTCTCTGCTTCGACTGCTGAGGTCGAGTTCTTTATCGAATACATCATCTCGGGAATTGTCAAAAGAGAACCTGTCACAACCTCGGTCGTAGCCGAGAAGACTGGAGGGGGGTAGAACATCATGGATGTAATCTGTAGGACGAAAAACGCTCAGTGAGTAAGAATAACAGGATTATCTAATGTGTATAATGTCTGAATGTCACCACTCATCTCCGCTTTAATCACATATACACGAAAATAGGGAAATCACGAAAATAGGATCAAGTTTTTCAAAATGCTAAGACAAATGTGAGAGAGACCCTTCCATTTTTTGTATTGAGATCTTCAAATTATTTCTTTTTAATTTCATTTCTTCTTGAAATGTATGGTACTAAATCTTTCTGGTTGTGCAGTTAATCGTCAATATGTTGCATTTCTTTAATCTCTTTGATCGTCCCCCCCCATTGTATCCAATATCTCTGAGTCTAGTTCAGAGACATAATTGTTTGATTTATAAAATTACAAGTTTTATAATTGTCCAATATTTTTCAGTCTGGTTTAGATGCGAAATTTTCGTAAATTGACAAGTTTCTTTATTATACAATATCTTTGAGTCTAGTTCAGATGTGTATAAGTTTTCAAATTGTTCGTAACTTGGGAGCGTTTGGAGCAACTTTTGGTCTCTTGCACAGATAAAACTACAACCAACTAAAAATTAAAAATATTTGCATAGCATTAAATCTACAGAGGAGTTGGACATGTTCCTCAAGACATTTTCCGCAATGTCCGGAAAATAGAAAGCTGAACTTAAAGAAAAAAAAATATACAATTAGATAATTATAACAAACTCATGAAGAGAGAGTAAAGACTGCTTTGAATATATCAAAAAAATATTATGTTACATTAGGTGTCCTTATTATCTACATTTAATTGATATGGAAGAAATTCTAAGTTCTCATTTCAGGGCAAATGTTTGAAAAAAATTAATTAAATAATTTCTTAATAAGCCTTTACTCTCTCTTATCATTCACTGTCAAAATATTTCTTGATAATGTAATTAAAGAACACAATAAGAATTTTATATAATTTGCTGAATTACTTAGAAATATACAAATTTTTAAATGATTGAATTACATTGTGTGTATAATAATTTGTAACTACATTGCTGAAAAAATATCAACCACCCTTCTTATCTTAATTTGATTTCGACTGATATCTGCTATGTGATCTTTATTTGAGCTCGGATTTAAAAAAAAAAAGAAAAGAAGACGAATGCAGATACCTTTTAGCAATTAAAATATAATGTTTAATTAATAATAAAATATAATAATACGCAAGGTAGAGTTTTAGTTAAAAATGCTCTTTTATATTTAATTTCAACTTGTTCTGGGGCCACTGTCGCTGATCGCCAGCTTGCTATGGGAGTTGTTTTTATTGTAGCGTGGGTTGAAAATTTGATACCGCTAAAAGATTTAAAACACATCATGCAGCAGGATTAATATACATTAAATTTGTCGAGGCTCTAAATCTTCTCATCGGAGTGGTGTTCAAGTTTGGATTGGAGAAAGGGAAGCCAGTGTCATCCTCGTCAATTGACTGAGGCACAAGATTACGAGATTCATCACCAATATCGTTCTAAGTATTTCGAAGTGTTACGTTGAAAATAGCTATCAATTTGTTGCCAAATAAATTTTTTTATTCAATTTAAATAGTAATTCGAACTATTTCGGGCTTTGTTGGTTTTTATAACGTCGCACTAAAAGCATTATAAAGTCTATTGGTGACGAACTTCGTAATTTTGAGCATAGGTGAAGTTATGAGGAGTATAGATCAAATGTTTTCCCTCTCCAAACTTCCACAACATGCCAGTGGAAAGACTTTGAACCTCGACAGATTTAATGTGCGTCAACCCTGGTGACACGGCGGGTTTTTAGTGGCATTAAGGCTCGAACCCACTACTCAACGAAAAACGCCGGTCCGCGAGACCACGGCCTGAACTATTAAGTTACCACGACCACAAACCTTTTCGTGAAGCTTCTCTTCTTTATAAGTATTCAAATTTTGAGCATTATTTGTTACTTAAACTAATTAGATACAGTCAAATATTAAAACCTTTATCATTAACCTAAATAAAAAATACTTAACAAAATTAATTATATTAATCGGTTGATAAAAATATCGGTTAATAAAAATTATACGAGTTTTCCGAGGTGGTTATTTTGTTAGATTTTCAGCGCCATACTTATTTACTAATAATTATTAAGAGCTGAACGCTATCAAAATTTCTACCTAATTAACTTTAAGAATTATACAAGTTTCTGAAGTTATTATTTATATGAACTTCGGTTTCAAAATATTTTAATTCTAAAATAAAAATAGAATAACAGATATTTCAATCAAAATATCTAAGTTAATAGACTCTTTTCGTTCTTATCACAGATCAGTACAAAAATATATTTGAAAACAGTATATTAAAACAGATACTTATTATTTGCTTAGTTTTCAATAACTTTGTCAATGAAATTACTTTAGTTCATCGATAATTCATTCAAAACGTTATATTTCGTTTTCCTGGAGACAAGAGAATTCTTAAAGGCCGTTAGTTCTCACCTCACCTCCTACGCAAGACCAATTCATATTAATTATATTAAAATATACCATTTACTGAGAGAAAATACTAAAATTTGTAGAAGCATTCAGTTTGATCTTATTAACAGAGTGCATGGTTGCTAAACCATTGATTTAGTAACCACGGATTAATATAAATTGAGTTGTTACATAAATTCCAACATCGATATTAATTTTCTGTGCAAGAATTTTTAGCGCTAAATTACATAGTAATTGGTCAATTCGACAAAATAAATTTTTAACCATGTATGCTATTTTTAAAATACACAAGTCAACTGCTTGTTGCAAGAAATATTTAATAAAAGAACATTTAAAATATTCAAATAAGTTAAGAGTTTATTGTTTTTATCACCCATTAAGAGTTTATTTATCAAACAACTCTTAATGGGTGATTATTTCTATCTGGTATTTTAGTTTTTCTTAATCTCTTGCATGACAGGTCTTATTTGCTACGTCTGAAACACTTGTTCGTTGCTCAAAACAACTTAAATAATTACTTCAAAATCCCTTATATGAAAGGAAATCTTTATAACTCTTAAAATTGTACCAATAAAGAATGGTTGAACATATAGCTAATCTTACTCACTTTTAGATCTTAAAAATAACTTCTAACACAAAATAGTATTTGAAACATTTTTCTTTGCCGGAAATTATATATATATATATATATATATATATATATATATATATATGTAATGGGTCCGACTGTATTTTTTCGATCAAATAAAAGTCATCTATAATTATAAATAGAAATTACAAAAAATTAATTAACTTTTAGCTTTGAATATATCTCAAGTTGGGCATTTGCTAACTTCATGTTGAATTTATAATATAAAATCAGATAGTTTGATTTGTAAAAATCATAGCTAATTAATTAATTGTTAATTCTTTGTAAAAAATTACCAGTTTTACACTCCAATTAATTAACTTAATAACGTTTTTAGCATATTTAAATACCATTTACCATATCCTTTCAAGCCGAGTATAACTGTAGACCCAGCTATCTTTATACCTATGAAGATATAAAGTTATTTAAGATCATATCAACAGCGCTGCCTGCGGAATATACAATCAGCGCTCAGAATTACTTTACGTGCTCAATCAAAGAAATTTTGATCAAGTTAATTCTCCAACACAGATATCTGCACCGTACAGAAGAAGAGTTGGCATGAATAATTCAGATGGCAGACATTCACTATTAGTGCATTTTAAGCCTCTATTTCCACGACAGATAAGAAAAAGCCATTGGCAAAATCCGAACGTTCCGCCATTTCGGAATAATATGAAACAAAAACCGAAACTAAAAACCACCAGTTCCACCAGGTCCTGGTCGGCTACATAGAACTATGTCATCCCCTGCAAAGAATTCCAAGTCATGATAAAACGGGCAATTACGTAAAACAAATGAAAGTACTTAATGACAATGTAAAGGGGGGGGGGCTTGGAGGAACAGAAGGAAGGGGGGATAAATAGCAAGTATTCAGGCAGTAAAGGGTATCCTTTACCTTTTTAACGGCGTTACAAATGATTGCTTTGGAACCCGGTTCCAGTTGAAATCACATTTAGGGTTGTTGAAAAACTAAGCACGGAGGATTTTTCCACAGAAGAAAAAGTGGTCTGTTTCTAGCATTGATAATAGGGGAACCACTCATTTCATTTTTAGTTCTGAGTGTTGGACTGAAATGTATAGATGTGGAAAAGAAATGAGGTGATTTATGGTAGGGGGTCTGTTAATGCTGAATAAGGCTGCTCGGGGAACAGAGAAATTGTAGTTTCAGCGAGGGGAGGATAGAAAAATTATCAGAAGTTGTAGTTTTTCTTGTAATTGTATTGTTGTTTTATGATAGATAATTCTAATGGGAAACATTGTGTGGGCTAAGAAACTAACTAGAATGATTTGTTTTGTAAAGAAAGTATAAGAATTGCTCGGTTCTTATTTTTCTTTTTCGCATCATATGATCGATGATCAACTATTCTTTGTTGAATAATTTTATGAACCGTGGAATACATTATTGTTTAATTTATTTCATCATTTTTTCTGAATATGTTTTATTCCCGTTAGTATTCACTGAGACCTTAACTGTCTAATCGGAATTTTTGCATATATTGATTAATACATTAAAACTCATTCGTCAATGATAAATTCAATAACTCACACCTAAACTATTTTCCATAACTCATATAACTTAACTATTTTCATTAACTTGTATAATTTAACTATTTTTACTAACTCGTGTAACTTAATTATATCGATTAAAATCCGTTTGATAAACATTTAGTCATTTGAAATAAATTGAAAAGTTCTTAATGTATAATTTTTAGTGATGTTATTCAAAATTTAAAATGTTTTGATGATGGTGATGTTCTTAGATGTTTAGGTGACTGATTAAATGTTTTTTTCTTTAAAAATTCCATACATTATTGGTTGATGAAATTTCTTATTGTTACTTCTGAAATTTTTATTCAAATTAGACTGTCAAATCTTCTTTTATAGTTCAGTTTTATTTGAAATATTTTAATTAATTTTCAGTACTTTTTCATATCTTAAATTATTGCATATTTAAATTATTTACGTTACTGACTAACTTAGCTAAATTTTTTTGCTGTCATTCTTTTAAAGATTTCTATTTTTAGAAATCTGATAAAACACACTCTGTTAAAAGATTAATCCGAATTGCTAACACTAGTTGCTTATAAATAAGTTTTTCTAAAAAACTTCTTCACACAATGCTTTTATAAATGGTAATAAATTTATTTATGATATTGTTTATTTTCCGTAAGTCCAAACGAGAGAATATTTCTAATAAATTTAATTATTAGCAGAAAATTATTAGCTGTACATAGGTTAATTTAGTTCTTCATCACTGTAGGTTCGTTGCATAAATACTAAGTTTGTTTGAGAAGTTAATTGAGGGGGGGGAGGAGAATCCAACGTCAGGCTAGTCACTCGGCTTGGACACTAGCTAGACTTAGCTCCCTAGTAAGAAAAGTTACACAAAGAGAGATGGACATAGCTTGATGGGCCTTTTTGACACGGGCACTAATTTAACTTTAAAGTAACGGTTTATTTTTTTCGTCCGTCCAAAGAAAACAATGCTTACAATTAACTTAGGTATTTGCAGAATATTATAAATTATACTAATCGTGACAAATCTGAAGTAAATTTCAGAAAAAAACCGTAGATTTATTAGATGAAATCTTTTTAAAACTTTTTGAAACATAGTTGTACAAATTTTAAAGTTATATAAATTTATATTATTTAAGTAAATTATTGACTGTCTGAAATGAAAATACCGGACCGTTGAAATATATTGCTATATTTTTTTAAATAAATATAGCTGTGTATTTTTTTTAAAAAAATTAATATTATTAATAATTTAATTCTCTATTAAATGAGAGCAAAAAAGTACATCCAAGATAAAATAAAACCAGATTGGAAATTCCACCATATTTTTAAGAGACAAAAAATGTTTTGTGTCATACTTCTTTATCTATATTTAAAGAATGAATTAAAGGAGCAAGTTGGATTCATTTCTTAAGAATGCGGCTTAATGTTATAACATTTTTCGATACCACAAACCTGTTTTATTCTCATCTACAAGGGCTATATCATTAAGGTATAATTATTATTAGAGTTGAAATAATTATGTTTTAAATTTAATTTAGTTATAAATACTCTTTGTTCTACGGTTAATCAACTACATAAAAATATATATAAACATTAGCTTTAATAATGTTAATAAAACAAAATAAATAGCATTCATATAGTTATATGTAAGAATATTTAGAGGATTTTTCAGAAATCTAACTCACGGTTATATAAATATTTAAAGCTGTACGAAGGGTTATCGTAAAGCTTCAACTTTTACTAAAAATACTCGAAATATCTGAATAAAACTTATTTTGCAAGTTAATTGATCCTTATGTACATCATGTTATAAATGACAGTTGTTCATATTGCTTTGTTTGGCTTATGGAAGTCGTATTTTGAAGTAACCCACTGTTTCACAAAGTTTTAATTACCCTTGGGAATCGCAAAATTTTAATTATTACTAAAAAATTTACTTAATTTTTCAGAATTTTTATTTTTTATTCTTAACACTTTTTCTACAGTCACTCTCCAGAGTGATGCATTTCTCCCAGCGTTTCTTTACCTTTCGAAGACCGTCATTGTACATCTCAGCAGATTGAATATCATCTCCTTACTCCGGTTTACTTCAATCTATGACATCCTGAAACTAAATAAATCTACAACAACAGCTGTGATTTACAGCACTTTCTACATATGAATCAATCAATATGTAGAATAAATTTTATTCGTATGCCTTGATTATTTATTGGTAATAGCTAAGACTTCCTGATACCTCCTCGTATGTATAATATTAAAATATTAATTTAAAATAACAATAATTTTGAAAAAAAAAACTATTTATATTGATATTATATTAAATATCAACGACTTTTACAATATCTGAACATATTACACATACGTGATCTAATAGCTTAGATACGTAATTTCTTTTAATTTTCTATCCAACGTTTTATTAAATAACTTTTTTTTTCATAATTGTCTCCAAAACTTATCAGGAAAAGCTAACTCAATTAAATGAAAAGCTCTTCAACACTAAAAAAGAGAAATTAAATTACATGCATGTGAACTTTAAATAATGTGAACTAATTAGAAACATCATGTTTTTGAGTAATAATATGAAATTTTTTTTAAAAAAAAATTCTGACAAACATTTCAATGAAGAACACTCCAGCTATAATTATCCATCTAATACCTGTCTGAAAAAACCCATTTCTACTAAATTTACAAAGCTACAGAAATTACTTTAATTGAGATTTTTATTATTAATCTTGTCACACTCATACACTCAATCGAAAGGCATAATTTCTCGGTTATTTCAACCAGTGCTTTGACAGCCACCGAATATATCCCAGCGCCATAATCAATTTTTCAAAATTGCTGAACGTGCTTCACCAGCAACAGTATTCCATGAAGGGCTTAGAAGGGGAGGGAGATGGCGTCGTCCACCCCTCTTCTAGACTTCCAAACGATGGAAGAGAGCTCAACACAACGAACCATACCAAATCAAACGACTTGTGACGAATGGTACTAACCGGCAGTATGAATTCCAATTCGATTTAGAAATGGATGAGGCGAACGCATAGCCCTAATGTTTGCTGAGACCTTGGAATCTTTCCTTTTTTTATCCCGTTCTTTTGGCCATCTCTTCCGAACCTGCACGAAATGAGTAGAAAATTATAATACAGCTTATGTAATAGATTATGTTCCCAAAAGTGTATGCGGTTCTAATCAGGCCTAAAGGGAAATCCTTGTCTGTCCACTCTTGACCACAGTAATGAGGCCGAAACCATCAGGTGAAAATCGTTACGTGCAATGCTTGGCTCAACATGTATCCCGCTTGTAACTAAAACTCTTTAATTCTTCGTTGCGCTCGGTACGTGGTAAGTGTTGTTAGCTGTCTCGGAAATGATGAGTTGGGTTTGAGTTTTGAAATCACGGGTGGAAATTACTTTTATGTTGATTCGTTGGAAACAAATGGATTATTTTGTGTATTAACCTTCTTCTGAATATTGTAAAAGAATAATGGAGAATAGATAGTGAAGGTTTGCAGAATCATTTATCTTCGTGAGACGATGTAATATCACACGTTTGAAATAATTATTAGAATTGAATACATAGTTTAAAATAGTCTGAGAGTTTTGTACTATATCAGTATGGATAGGGGCCACTTAATATTTGAAGGCAAAAAGAGGTTGTTTAATATCCAAGAATGTCATAATATATTACTAAGAATCTGATAAGACCACGTACGATAAATTTAAGTAAGAAACAAATTTTCTTAGACATGTAATATTTAATTCCTCATGTAATTTAATTTTACGTTCATTTCGTTTCATGCAAGTTTTGGCTCAACATGAGTCCCACTCGCTGCTAAAACCCAATGATTTTTCATTGTGCTCCGGTACGTTATTAGTGCTGTTGGCAGTTTTGAAAATGTTGAGTAGGGTTTGAGTATTGAAATCTGTTAATTAGAGTTCAGAATCTGTTAACTAGTTTTCCGTTAATTAGTCCAAAACAAATGTATCATTTTGAATATTAAATCTCTTCTAGATATAGAAATAGAAAATTGTTAGTAAAGGTATGTGGAGTCACTTATCTTAGCGAAATAATATATCACACGTTTAATAATTAGTAGTCTTGAAGATATATTTTAAAATAATTTTGTGATACCCCATATTTTATGCTTAGTAACTGGTCCAAAGAGTAATAATTCATTAAATACTCAGACTGAAAATCTTTATAAGAGTTTTATTCCTGCCTGAGAATAATCAAACATCATTTTATATATATATATATATATATATATATATATATATATATATATATATATAGTGTGTGTGTGGTGTGTACATATACCGTCTAACTCCATTAACATGCGATAGTTTTGATCCATACTTACTAAAGCATGAGATAAGTGAAGAGCGAGTTAAAGCATTCATATAAATAGAGCGAAAAGCTAATCAAACAGACATTTTTCAAGATTGGTGTTTCCCTCTATTTTAGCCTTTTTTCTGGCTGTCCCTTTATCGTTTTCAATTTATCAAAACAATTCATGGTTTAACTTCATTTTTTTACCATCTCCGTAGTGCAGATTCAGATAACTTGATTGCATTTTTATTTAAATTAGCTTTCTACACCACATTGAACATTTTTAAATCTATCAGTTTTTATTCTATAAATACATTGAATCTATATTTTGACCTTAATTTGTATTTAAAATAAGAAAAGATTAAGATATTTGAAACACTTCTTTGGTACAGTATAGTTTAATTTATCTTGTGCGCCGTAAGAATCAAAATTCACTCATTCTAGATTTACGAGCATAATCGCATTGTTAATTAACATATTTATGGTTTGTTCAAAAGCAGAGAACTTGAATCAAATATCGTTATTTAAATTAAAATCATAAGGTTAACTCTTGTGAGAATCTATTACAACTGGAGCTCTTTGTGGTAGGTCAGGGTGAGGAACTATTTGATGTTGGAAGGCCATAGAAGGTTATTTATTACCCCCGATCTTATAAAACTGTGTTCGATATAGATTTATTTAAAAGACCAACTTATTTAAGACTCTTATTATTTAACACAAATCTTACTATTATTTTAAATTTTTTCGATTATAAGTACCTTAGATGATACTGATATAAAGAAAACTGATAAATTAATTTATGGTCTAATCATACTGCATTAATATCATAAATGCAAGAGGTATTTAAGTAAATTTAATGCAACATAAGAAATTCCTTGACTTTAATTTGTAATTTGTCTCATGTGAAATTAGTAAATAGTAGTAAACAAATCGAAAATAAGTAAAAATGAGTTATCTAAAAGACCCATGTATATTCATTTTCTTAAACTATGAAAAACATTAAAATGTAAGAGGTGGCAAAAAATTGAGATTGAAAGTAAAATTTTCTTTTGAAAAAAATATTTCAATGTTTTGAAAATACATTTCGTAATAGGTTTGAAAAAAATAATTCATTTAAATTCAAGTTTCAAATGGATATTTATGCGAAATTCATATTTAACAGTTTTTTCAATAAGACATAAGTTATGAAAAGAACTTTAAAAATTAAAATAAATATTTTAGACGAAAAACTTACTTTGTGATAAAATGAAAATTATATTAAAAATAAATTTTGGAAGTGTAAACAAAAATATAGAGTATTTTTAGGAAAAAGGAGAAATTAAAAAAAAGTGTTACGTTGAATGAAGATATTTTTGTTATATTATATACGGCAATGAAATAAGGTTGTTTTCCTTTCAAAGCTCAAGTTTATTCAAAAAGCTTTTATGGTGAATGAATAACTCGCTCTATACGGTGTTAAAGACAAGGGATATCCAAGTTTACAATGCATTTTATTGTTCTGAGATATAAAAGAAAAGTCATGTAATTTTTAAGAATTAAATAGTAAGAAAATTTTATAAATATATATTACATATTACTTTCCGTAAAAATTACTTTCAGTAATAAAACATTATTTGTAGTAACCTTCAATTATTTAGTAAATTGAAGTAGCTAAATTTTGTAATCTACTCATAAATCTCATTTTAATTTCAACTGAGCAGTTTCTTCATATATTTAAGTATAAATTTGGCATTTTATTTAATCGATGTATCAACAATAATTATTGATATCTGAGTAACTAACATACAATTATCATGCTTCATATAGAATAAACTTACATTCATTCAACAATTTCCAAGAAAAAAAATTCTCTTTCTTACGTCATAATCTAATAATATCTGCAAACATAAAGTCATAATACACATTTTGTAAATTTTCTATTTACTGAAACAAAGTCAAAAATATAATAATTCTTTTAATGACTCCTTCAGGATTGAATAAACTTTCTTAATTTTATTTTTTAACTTGTGTTCTTGTAAAAATATATATTATATCGTTAAAAGCATCTAAATGTTTCTATTTTAAAGTGAAATTTATTTTTTTATTTAAATTATCGTTATTAAGTTTTTTTTATCATAGTCAAATTATTGTAATTAAGTTTAATATCATAATCAACTTATCGTATATAATGAAATTGATATCATATATAATTTCCCATTTTGAATTAAATCCCGGAAGTTTTGACGCCTCAAAGCTATTTTTTATTTATATAAATCAATAAGTGAAATGCTTTAACATTTCTATCTTAACACATTCGCATAGGGAAACGAGAATGTTCTTTTAAAAAACCGTTACCATTGGAAAACGAAAACTGGGATTTTGCACCAGAAATATGCGCCTTCCTGACAAAAATGATGGGATTATACAGTCCCATAGATACATTCTTGAATTTGTTAGTGCCTATATTTCCATCATATATGAATGTTTTTCAATCAATTAGTTGCACAGTAATGGTAAACATGTAAGTTTAATTTGTGTTTAGTTTCTTACCTTGATGAATAAATCTGCGGAATTTGTGATTAATTATCAAGCTTATCAAAGGATTGTGATGATGATAGTGATGTTGCATCTATAAAAAGAAGGTGCATGTATTTTATATGAAACAAAGAGTGATAGTACTTCCGAATCGGTGAAGAATAAAAATACTGACAGTGAATCTCAGAAATTGATATGAGTGTAGTGTGGGTTGATAGTGATACACCATTATCGTTAGAGTCATTTCAAGGAAATATAGACATGTCGTAATTTCAAGAATTTCCTGAAAATATCATTGATGCAGCATAGCTATTTTTAATGAAGACTACTTGTATCTGTGTCATGAAACAAATACATGTAGTAACGATTGAGCAATTGAGTATAAAGTTTTCAAAAAATGCATTGAAGGAGACTAATATTACCTTAATAAAAAGGAAACCATTTTTAGCCTTATAATTTTAACATGGGAAAATTCTCTGAAGTACTGTTACAAAGGAAGCTGTGTGTTTCACCGACTATCATACTAAAATACATAACCCTAATGTTACTTAAGTACAGCTCCTGATAGTTTCAATAAAAAATAATTTTACAAAAGAATTTATATACGTTTTTAATACATATATATTAAAATATCTTCACATCCCTAAGATACCTAAGTTTGTATAAATATTTTAGGGAAAATAGGCCAATGCAAAAGTCTTAAACTTGCAGTAAATTTAAAAATACAGTATATTAAAAAAACCAGTATCATAAGCAAAAGTATTTTCAACATTATACCAATGTCGATTCAAGAAAAAATATTTCAACTCGTGCGTTTTAAATGATACATGCAAGGTATACATCATCGATGTATATGATACTAATATTGTTGATATTTCAATGTATCAAATAAAAATATTTCTTCTTTTCGTTCTTGCGTAACAATTATGAAATACAGATTTTATTAAAATTTTATAACATTTAAAAATCATAACGATTAATTAATATCTAATAATAACTAATAAAGGAGAATTATAAGCGTCGTAAAAGTGTAATTAAAATAAAATTAGCTAATTAGTAGCATTAATAATATTTTCAAAATATTGCAAAATTCAAAGAAACGACGATATTTATTGCTGCTTGTTGAGACGCTAACTCCAAAAACAACGAAAGATTTGAAAGAATACAATAGCATTTTAATAAGTGTGAAGAGTGGCATAGTTATAAATGAAAGGCTTCTTGAAAAATTTAATTACTATTAATGCAGATTTCCAGTTATTTTGTTTATTTCCAGAAGAAAAGTTAGTTATTTTTAGATCCAGATTTGAGATTCAAAATCAGTTATTTTTAATTAAGATTACCTGAATCAAAATTTGTTTTTTGGATTCTGGTTTCAAAATTAAAACTTAGTTTTTCCGGAATAAAAATTTACAGAAGCAAAGCTAGTTTTTTTGCCGGATTCAGACATGTAGAATAAAAAAAAACTAAACATCTATGTGTATATATTTTTATTTTAACTAGCTATAAGCTTGAGAAAAACGTTAAGAATAAGTCTCTGCTTGAGAGAGGGGATGGGAACAAATAAATGAACAAAATAAAAAACAAGACAAATGAACTGAAACAAGATAAATTAAGCCAAAAACAAAGATAAATGATAATAATATAGGGTTAAAAGTTCTATACAAAGTTTTGCAAAGAGCAGATTAAGCCACCTAAGATGCGCTTTTGTTTATAATTATTATTAAATTACTCAGTTAAATATAAAAATTAAAGTAAACGATGAAACATCGAGAAATGGACAATTGTAAACTTTTTCTATATTAAAATTATAGTCAACAATGAATCATTAAATTGAATACATTTAAATTAAATGTAACTAAAATTGAATCAATCGCTAAGAAATTGAAAAGTTATCTGGTTTCCCAATTTATAGCCTACCTAAAACAATAGTCCCTTAGGTAGCTAACAAACAAAAACAAGATAAATAAAATTTTTAACTAATTTAAACTAGAAACATTTATGACTAAGACTACATCCAAATTTAACATATTTGAAACCAAATCTGCTTCGGCCATAACAGAAGGAAGTGATAATATATCTCGTCTTCCACAGCATATAAGCTCAATTTATCCTAATTTTCTTGAATATCTTACTTTTACTGTATCCGAGATGGATATCATGTATAAAAACTGAACAGATGTAACTTGCTTCATTTATTAACCAAGATAGTACTAAAAATAGAACCTTACAGTCAAATTGTGAGGATGTGCTAAAGAAGCTGAGAAATTATTGAAACAAAGTATGTTTATTTGTAACGAATTTTCTACAAAGTTCATATGCTTTAAAAAATTAATAATGTAAAGTATATTATATTGAATAAGATTAATTTTATGATTACGTACCTGTGCAAATTAGATTACAAGAGTCAATGGAAATTTTTTTAAGGAAACTACGAAACTAAATTGTACCAAATTAGAGGGAACTTCGCTGATTACGTATATGTAATATTTGTGAGAATTTCATAAATATAATAATCAAAACTTAAATTTTAAAACTGCAAATACAAGTGCCTCGCCATACAGAAAAATATCTATATCTGTGACAGTTTCTGGTACACATTCCTCATAATCTACTCTGCCCTTATTGCTTATATTTTGCAGATTATGAAATATGATTATCTCCTATACGGTGGACGTAAATTTTTCGATAATAAACACCAACAAATTTTAAATATTTCTCAATAGTTATACAAAAATTAAAGGAAAATTGAAATGTAAAAGTGAAAATTGAAATATAAAAGTGAAAATTGAAATATAAAAGTGAAAATTGAAATATAAA
>BMAW01105812.1:752742-854222 GCA_019974015.1 Nephila pilipes
ATATAAAAGTGAAAATTGAAATATAAAAGTGAAAATTGAAATATAAAGTAATTATTTAATTTTTTTAAAAATTTAATTTTTTTGAATTGTAATTGTGTTCATTGTATAGAAGTTTGTTATTTACAAATAATTAGTAAAATTTTTAAGTTATAAATGCTATATATTTTATGTTAAATGCACTTAAAAGTAAGTACATGACTTACAAAAAGATTTACAGCCATTGATTATTAATTGCTCACACGTATCTGCTTAAGTTTAAAAAAGTTATTTTTATAGCATAAACAAACTCATACATATACAGATATCCCATATATGACCTACATTTCTTTTCAATTTAAAACAGAGGAGATTATTTCAACTTGACATGTAACAAGCTCTTTTTTCCTTGTCAAAAGCGTCTCAGTTACTTTAATACACCTTCAAAAATGTTTCATTGCTAAATTATTTTCTTTCAGTCTAAATGAAAAAAAAAATGTCCTGTTTTACAATGATCTGTATTTAATATCCTCCTTTATTTATATGTAAATGTAAAACAAAGTTTGCCTCAGAAATTTTAGAGTATAATGCAAAAATATTTTTTTAAAAATAAATATTACAAAAATATCTACAATGAAACGAATATGAATTGTACTTAGTATTAAAACAATTTCAACAAGTTTCAATTCTTCAATCAATTTTTTCCGACTTCCGAGTTGTCTGACATATATTTCTCAATCTATCAGCATCAACTCAATGCTGTCAATCATGTATAAGTGATGAGTGGCAAATGTTCCTAAATTAGGTATTATATCCCCTTTTTTCACTACAACTTCCCAAATTGGATTCTTTCTTCCATTAATCCTTTCACAATATTCAATTTCCATAATTAATTGGAACATTTTAGGGGCTGACCCGATGCCTGAGGGTCTAGAATCCAAAAGGGAATGAGGGCTGCATTTTCGAGGAAGGGGAGCTTCGGTTTAAGGGGCTCGGCTGATAAGAATGTTACTGACGTCACAGCTTACGTGGAATTATTCCACTTGGAACCCGGGGTTGTGGGGTACCGCTGATAACGTCGAGGAATAAAAAGGTATCCCCCTAAGGGATTAAGGGGGATTGATAAGTGGGAGGAAAAGGAGGGATTTTATATCAACGAATTTAGGGGGTACAAGAAGGGGATACACAAAGGAAAGAAAATCTGGATATGACAAGTTTTTTTGTGAAAAAAAAAGTAATTTATTACTAAACGAAACGAATTATAATTTCTTCTTTGATACTTAAATGTGTAACATTTCACTTTAAAAATATGAATATGAATAATGTGTTAGGGTGTCCATAAATGATTGTCTGAGTTTCCTTACCGTAGTTTTTTTTTTTTTTTTTATAAAAAACATGACGAAAAATATTATTTTATTATCATTATGTATAATTTAAAAGGTTTAATAATAATTTTAAACAGAAAATTAAATAACTGCCACTCGTCATTCTTTCTAGGTAACCTATTGAGAAGAAACACAGTGTAATAAGTCAATGTATGTGGCAACTCTAACGACGTCGCATTGTGGAAAGCTGAGACACGAGAATTCAAAATGGCGGATACACAAAAGAAAGCAAAGTGGATCTTCGTAACAAAATCTGTAACCTCTACAAAATGTCGCTTCAGGGAGTATACTCACAGGAGATATCCGCCTTCAGATCTTTCTATTCGACGTTGGTTAAATATATTTCAGGAAACGGGTAAGGTCCGATAAAAAATTTCGTCACCGCAACACAATATCGTTTCAGGAGTACATATCTGAAAGCTCCGCCGTTGCGAAAGCTGTTTGAGGAAATTAGTAGTGTTCAACACTAAAAATCCGTCACCGCTATACAATGTGTATACAGGAGTACGTACAGGTAAAGTCCGTCTTCAAATCAATCGTCTTATTATATTAATTTATTATAGAAATGTATATATTTTATTTTTACAATAACGAATATTTTAGAGGTGCAGCAAATATATGTCTTCTTATAGTTTATTTTCATGATTAGAGCCTAAACATCTTTCAAAAACAAGTAATCTGTCTCCCATATTACAAGTTTCATAATTTTTAAAGAAATTGGTAGCAGCTAAAAAACGGTTTTTTTAACTCTCATGATTTTGAAGTCTTCGTCAGAACAGAGACAGATGCTTGTACTGTATAAGGAAAAGTGCAAATTTCAAGTAAAATAGGGGCCATGTTTAACAAACAACAAAATCGTAATCTTTAGGCCTAATATTCACGGATTCAAACCCAGATGCAAACAAATACCTATTATATAAAACTGAGGCTTTATTCTCATCAAATCTATCTTCATTTAAAAAATTTCATCTAGCGAGATGTAAATGATTAAAGAGGGATGAACTTATATATGTTGTCTTCTTTTGTAATTGTTATTCAAAATCCCGAATCGGTTCAACTGAGGAAAAGGCTGTTAATCTAAAAGAGCAAAATTTCTTTAAATTCATGGTGAATTTATTATGGTCTTCATAATTTATTTCGTTTCATATCCGCAATAATTTAAATAGCTATGATGCAATAACAAGTCTACAATATAGTGAAAAGATGTCAGAAAAGAACGAAATTACGTTTACTTTCATCAATATGCCTGAATCTTAGCTTAGAAATAAACAATAAAGTTCCAGCTCACCTACTTACTAATATCGAGAGAGCAACTTTTCAAATACTGAAGATTCCCTCGTCTTTTGCTATTAACACTAACTAGAAATTATTTTTAACCGAATCTTATCAAAAGATCTACTACCACCAATCAGGCCAATTTCTAATATACGTGCATCTCGTACAAGCATCTGTCAACTACTCACTATCAACTATTAGCCTTGATATTTGATTGGTTTGAGGTTTCATTTAATGCAATCTAATTCACAAAATGTTCCTGAGGTTAGGGAAGAAAAAATTGCGAAAATCCTAATTTTAAATTTTTTTCAGTATTTAACACGATATAGTTTTAATTCAAGTATTATTATAGATTTAATTAAATATATCTAAGAAATCTTTTAACTACAAATTAAAGCGATATGTCTAATCATCAATACACGTCATCAAAAATTAATATATTGATCACTAATTTTTACTTTTCTTACTTATTAAATTTTCATCAAACTTATAAGTTATTTTCTTCTGTGACTGTGATTCAAAGTACCGAATAGTCACCAATAATGAAAGCGATCCTTTTTACAAAAGAAACAAATTTAATTAAATTTATTGTGAACTCCATTGGTATTTAGTATGCTATTACTTTAAATCGAGTACTGTTATAGTATTAACTATATTCATAAGAATTCCTAACCATTAATTAAAGCGACATTTCAAATCATCAGTACACGTCATCGCAAACTAACAGATTGGTCACTTTGCGTCCAGCTTTATGACCACCAACAAAAACACCTCGTGTCATATAACCCATTCTCCAGTCTTGATCCCTCTTCATCCTCAATGTGGCTCATTCATTTATCCTTGGCCAGAGCCGCCACAAATTGGGAGGCGCTGTTTTGGATCCCCGCTCACCCCCAATAGAAAGCATCAGCTTATAGGGCTCGGGTCCTCGTCTTATTAGCCGTCGTGGTTTGGGTCCTTGTTAGCGCAGCATTAGAGAGAGCCGCTGCCTCTGATAATCCCTTTAATCAGCGCTCATCGCACCTTGCTCCCGGTGCTCCTTTTCCTTCATCATCTGTTGCTCCTCGGCATCCAGGAGGGGAGGATGGAGAAGGCTTAAGATTTCGCTGCGGGCGAGAGGCTTCATTCGAAGGAGAATGTCGAGGCTGATAGAAGGCCGAATAAATATGGCGTGTATTTATTTGTAAACGAATATTTTATTCAAAAGTGAGGGGTTTGTAATCAAAGCTTAAGACGAATTTGAAATTTCATAAATATTAGATTAATTATTTATAATATTAAAAATTAGGTAAATGAATAAATTTAATAATTATTGCCGAACGTATAAGAAATATAAAAAGAATATTTCTCTCAGTGAAAAGAATATTTCTCAATATGAATCTCAGTATAAAGAATATTTCTCGCAGGTATACTGATGATGTAACATGTATCACTTGTATCTAATATAATAAAGAATTGTAATATTTCAGCATTAATGATTCAAAACTAAGTAAAATAACAATCCTGTAAATTTTCTGAAATAAAAATGATATATATTAAATACAGCTTAAAATAAGCGATTAGTTCTTAGTTCATCAAAAAACAAAAACAAACTTAAAATTTTTATGGCATAACATTATCATATTTAATACGCAAAAAAAATTTTAAAAAATTTAAAAGTCACATTACGAGAATTATTTGCGAATAAAAATATATATATTTTATTTTATTAAGCAAATCAATACATTTTTATTTTATTTATTGTTCACCATTACAGGTAAATAAATAAATTCACATTTCGCAACAAATATTAAATAATAGTATGTGTAATAATACGTTTTAGGGTACTATTAAAAAAAATAATAAAAATTATTAATTTTAACTAAAAATTAATTTACAGGATTTCTACATATTTATCCAAATTATCCGAGTCAACGATCTTTAAAAAATTAATTAGTTTTCTTATTCTATCAGAGTGTAATTACGACATATGTTACAATTAAATTTAAAAAAATTAAAAAACCTTTTTCAATTAAAAATTATCTTAAATGAAAGAAATATCATCCATCCAATTTCTTTGAGACAAAGATCATTAGGCAGTCGAACCTGCTTTTGAGGCTCTTTCATTAATGAACAAAAAGCCTCAATTTATTTGAATAAATTATCAATAATTCGAAGAAAAGGAGCATTCTTCAAAGCACAGTTTCCAAATTGAAAAAATGAGGATTTAGAAATTCATATCTGTAAAGAATTCAGATGTTGAGATTTAAACATATTTAATTATTTTCAAAGATCGATTTTTTTTCAGTTTTAATAAATGTATTTTTATAAATTGTGTTTATATTTTTGCAATTTATGTAGCGTAATTAATCAACATATATCAATAAATTATTTTTATAATTTTTTCAAAAATAATTCTCTTTAAGAATACATTCCTTCATAAGTAAATGGTTTTATTAAAACAGAGCCATTCAGAAAAATGCAAAAGTATTATGAAAGTAGCCATCAAACTTTTTTTAAAATGTATGTAAGTACGCACAATTCTGTTTATCAAAAGTCATAAGAGTTATTAATAAAAAATTATTAATTTTAAATATTAAAAGTGTTTGGAATTCATCTAGTGAGTAAAATTTTAAATGAATTTAAAACAACAATCAATACGGGGTTATAAATAAGTTAAAGGCACTAACATTATTTTATTTTTAAAAAAATTTCATTTTCATAATTTCTATACAGAATGAAACAAAAAAAAAAATACAAAGAAATATTTTATGTAGTTTTCTATAACTTTTTTCAAAACAGAAAAAAAATGCATCGGAACAACATATTCCTTTAATAAAAAAGAGTTTTTGAAAATGAGTACATTTATCACAGAGGGACAATATTAGACCCATACGAATTTTCATACGTTACTAACTTTTTCCGTAAGAAATTAATATCGTTACCACCATATTTTCGCGTAATCTAAAATTATTTGTAAAAACGTGTTATTACACACAATGTAACATTTTTATAGCTATTCAAAACCCAAATTGAAGTTTATAGTGCATAGATAAACCTCGAAATGTATAAAATAGTTGTCCATGATAAGCTATATTTAAAGATATGATAATAAATTAAGTTATTCCTAGCTGCAAATAAAATTGTTACGATACGATTTTAAGTACCACTCTATGAACTGTTTATGACTCATTTGTGAACCATAGTCAACATGACCACAAAAGTTGTATAAATCCCTCATGGTTTTCATTCTTAACTTCAAAAGGTCAGCGGGACATATTATGGAATCATAAAAGTCAGTGCATATTCTTCACGCCTCGTTGGTGTAAAATTCAAATTACTCCCCGTATATATCCAATAAGGCTGTTTCCACTCAAATCTCAACTTACGACTTCATCAAACAAAATTTCCGTGATGCAAAATCACTCAAACTGATACACAGGAGCCATCCTCTGCAAGTTTATAAAGCATCGAAATCTGTCCCAGTACGCTCCTGGGCCATAATGCAAACCTCAAACCCAATTTGTCGGCCGATTTCCAGACACAGCCACTTTATGGTGATCATCACAGATGAAAATTAGAACCCGCCCCGATATTTTCACGTCCCTCGCCTTTCCCCCCAAAGTCTGGAGGCTCACAGAAATCAGATATTTAAGAGCACGATCTTACGCCTCCGCGTGTGTTTATTCGGGGTGATTATGACGCGAGCACAAACAGTTAGGGAACACGGCACCCAAAACATAAAACGGGGCTGGCATAAAGCTAGGCCTAACTCTAATAAAGTTCTAGACCTTTACAAGAGCCTCCTTTGGTCGTAAGTGCGGAGGCATAACGGAAAGTTTTACGCTCGTGGCCGTAACAAGAGAAGTGCATAGAAGGAGCCATAAATATTATAATACATATAAACAAAGGAGACGTTCTGGTGATTTGTAACGCGTTCGGGTTTATCTTTTACAAGGTGGCTTTATGTTGTCTTATGGCGACGTACCTGATGTAAATCAGAAGGTGATGACGTACTTCATTAGTTGCATAAACGTGGGTTATGGGGAGGAAAATGTATCAAATCATGCATTATGGGTCAATCTTAAGGGATGGAACGGGATTGATGTGTAGTGAAAGATTCATTCCAGGACATGAAGGATTTAAAGAACATACAGTGGGACATTGCTTTCGCTCTTGATGCGTAGAATATTTTTATTGACAAAATGAAATCAGTTAAAAATTACTTTAATGTTTAATTTAGTTTTAAGAAACGGGGGCAGGGAATTGATATTTAGTGAAAGATTGATTCCAGAACATGAAGGATCTTAAGAATATGCAATGGGAAGTTAATTTTATTCTTAATGTTTAGCTTTTTATTGACCATAGGAAATAAGTTAAAAATTATTTTAATGTTAAACATGAATGGAACTGAACCAATTTCAAGTCCACACTCAACACTTTTGGTCTACTAGTCAACACTTTAGGATATAAAGGATTTAGATGCGGATGATATTCTTAATACAAAAGAAATGAGTTAAAACTAAATTTGCTTTTTAACTCATTTCTTAGAAACGGAATAGGATTGATATCTAATGAAAAATTCATTCCGGAACATTAAGGATTTAAAGAACATACAGTGAAGCATTGTATTCGTTCATAGATATTTATTGACTAAAGAAAAATCCGTTAAAAATTATTTTAACGTTCAATGGAAACGGGACCGGACCAACTCGTAATGAAAGTTTCATCTCAGAATATCTGGAATTTAGATGATGATGTCATTCTTATTGTATAGCCTTTTATAGACCAAATGAAATTAATTAAAACATAATTTATTGCTTAATTTATTTCATAAAAATGGGACCGGATTGATATATAATGAAAGATTCATTACAGGATATTAATCATTAAAAGAAGATACTGTGGGGAGCTGATTTCAAAAAACTTCATTCTTAATGTATGGGATTGTTGTAAACCAAAAGAAATAAATTAAGCATTAATTGAATGCTTAATTTGTTTCTTTTAGAATGTGGATGAGTTTATTTCTAGAAAAAGTTTCTTTTCAAGATATGAAGAATTTGGATTCTGATGTCATTCTAATGCATAACTTTTTATGTACCAAAAGAAATAACCAAAAAATAATTTAATATTTAACTCATTTCTCATTAATGAGAAGGGATTAATGTTTGGTGAGAATTCATTTCAAGACATGAAGGATTAAAAAGACATACTGCGGGACGCTGATTTCAAAGATTTTTCGTTCTTATTGTAGAACTAGTAATAGACTAATAGAAATAGGCTAAAAATTAATTTAATTTTTAATTACATTCCAATGTGATTTTTAATTCCATTCTTAAAAATTGAACGTTATCAATTAAAATATTCGTTCCGAGATATGAAGGAATAAAAGAATATTCTGTGAAATTTTGATTTCAAAGAATTTTATTTTCTGGAGTCATAATGTTTCATTAACCAAAAAAAATTAAGTAAAAGAGAATTTAATATTTGCAAGTTTGTGATAATTAAGTTCTTGTTGTTTTTAAATTCGGTGATTTCGTATTAACTTTGAATTACAAAATTACTTAAATGAATTACTTAAGAAAAGATGTCCTCTTCCTCTCTCAACTTAAAATCAATTTTTAGCAAAAGTAAAATAATTTCAAATTGAGTTACCAAGATTTAAAAAATTGCTTTTTTTTCTTTTCATCTCACAAAATATATAAGCTTAGCCTAATAATTATTTAAGCTACTACATTTGTAACAGAGGCCTAACTTATGATAAACTCAAAAAATGTGATTTAACGCTAAAAAAGCAAAATTACATTTATATTAAATTCAAAAGAAGAATTGGATTTATAACCAATTTTTGAAATATTATATATTTAATAATTTGAAACATAAATTTGAAAATAAAAAATAATTCAAGCTTATTTACTTTTTTATAGCTCGAATTAAAAAACTTGCAAATTCTTTTTACGCTATTTATTTCATGTACTTTTATGAAACATATCGCATTTTCAAAATGTTTGCATTTTATCATTACTCGTGGATAGTGATATTCTTATTGCGAATGTGTTGTAAGATATTAATATATTTTAAATAATTAGATTTATAAAAGTAAAGGGGCCATATAGAACTAGGAAAAAAAACTTTCTCTTACTTATTACTCCTAAATATCCATTGTTTATTAAGTGGTAAAACTGAAGTTTATTAAGTTTATTCTAAACACATATGCTGATTTATCTTTTATAATCTGTTTAATATAGTTTGCAGTAAGCATTAAGGGATTTTTTATTTAATATTTTGTAAATATACCAAGAGGTTATGATTCAATATAAGTTCTTAAATGTATTTAATAATATATACCTCTTAAGTATAATTCAATCATTTGATATTCCTATTTATTCAATCATTAACTATTAATTATTTTAAATAGTGATTTAAGACGAGTAATTTAAAATCAGGCTTTTAGTGTCAGATTGGAAAAAAAATATTATTAATCAGAATTATACAACGTTCAAAGTTTTATTGAATTTTTTTATAAAGTGAATCAGGTGCTGATGAATACAAAGTAACAAATGTGGAAATATTTGAGAATAAAAATACCCAGAAAGTTTTTTAAAACTATAAAAAGAACGCGGAAGCTTTCATGAACTAGTCAATTATTTTTCTATTTATATGATCTTGTTGAATGTATTTTATCTATAAAACGCCTAATACAAAAATATTCTAAATGTAGATTAATGCAGATATTTTTGATAAAACATGGTAATATGGTTATTATTTAAAAGCCATTCCCATTCTACACTGTATTTCTGACAAACACTACAAAATTCGACCCGATGAATTCCAGGAAATCATACACGTTCGATATCTACTATCACTTGTAGCCAGTCACTACGGGGCTATCCACAACCGTAGACAAAAACCACCTGAAGATCAGGGGTATCCTGGAGCGATCATTCCCTTAATACCCTTGAGGGTTTATGCAGTCCCCTCCCCAAACTGTGTCACCCCTCTACTAAATCCACCGAATAGAAAATCCTTTATAAATCCGGCCGACATCCGGAATTATTTATTCAAAGAGTTATCCCGGATTTGCGAACTGCTCCGGAATTTCAAGCTGAGAGAAAAATCACTTTTCGGGAGACAGGGGGTATGTATTTTTTTTTCCTTTTCTCCCCTGTCTACCTCTGTATGTATAGATAGATATCCCACGGTACGCATTTGGAAGTCAGATATGTTCGGAAATGGAAAAAAAAGAAAGAAAAAGAAAGACCAGAAGACTTAGGAAGCACTGTAGGTCAGAAAAGGAAAAGTGAAAGAAGTTATGGTGTATTTTATTTATGTATTTCTTACCTTGCTCTTTCTAGAAAAGAGTTTTTCTCGGTATGGATATCACCAGCTTAAGCCGCATACAAACGATATTGGAAAACCTATGGGGGGTAGGGTTTTTTTTTTTTTTTTGGCTTTCCAGAAATTGTGTTGGATATAGAAGCTTTAGTATAAGACTGACATGCCCAGGTCTATTCAGATATATTGAGTAAATCTTGGGTACATAAACTGAAGCGCAACATTTTAGCTTGTCTAAAGCTTCCAGACACATCTATAGGAAAAAAGAGCGCTGATTTAAGTTAATCTGTATAAATTTCTTGTCAGCACTCATAGTACTATGGTTGCAATTTTTGTGCCAGGGATGTTATAAAATTTCAATTATTACCAAAAACGATCAAGATAGAAGCTCCATTTTTTTTATTAATCTTAAGACTTCTCTACATAGCCACCCTAAAGTGTTATACATTTTACCCCACGTTTCTTGACCTTTCGAAGGCCACCATTTTAAAACTCAACAGATTAAACCTTATTTTTTTTCTCTACAGAGGGTTACTCCAGTTCACAGCTTCTTGAAATCAAATAAATCAACAAGAATAGCTGTAATTTACATTATTACGTGCAAAAGGAAAAATTAATGAACAGAATAAATTTTATCTAGGTATCTCGTTTATTTCTTGATAATAATTAAAATACCCTTCGCATTGACTAAATCTTGTGCATGTAAACTAAAGCACAATACCTTACCTCCAAAAACTCCGAACACGTCCACGGGAGCAAAGTTTTAATTTACGTTAATATATATTAATTTCTTGACAGCATCAATGGCGATGGGGATGATATTTTTATATAATGGTAAGGGTTTTCAGACTGGTGTAAGCAATTTCGATTTGAAAATAATTTGACGTCTTCTTTCTGAAGTAAACTACCTACTAGAATTATAGAAACTGGCCATGTGCAGGGAGCCTAATAATTTTGTATTGTATTCAAGTCACAAGTGACCTGATTGTGATTTTTCATATTTTTAAATTTCCATTTAAATTACGTAAACACCGAAAGTTAATATGAAAAAGCATGCAAAATTACATAACGAGACTCAGTAATTTTTGACTGAAATGTAATTCCCAATGAACAAAAAATAATAGTATGAGACTGACATGTTACGGTCGATTTGGCATATTGAGTAAATCTTAGAAATATAAACTAAAGCGCAAAATTTTAGATTTCCGAAATATCCAGACACATTTTTCAAAGAAAAAAAGAATATTTGTGTTTTTCTGTATGAATTTCTTTACAGCATCCATGACACTAAGGTAACTGTTTTGTATTGTAGTGAGTGATATAAGGCTCGTGCAAACAATGTGACTTTGATTTTATTAAATTAACTTCTAATTAGAGCTAAGGAAATGATAATTTGGGAGGATCCTGATAATTCTGAATATCATTCAGATCACATGTGGTACAACATGTTTTTAAATGCATGCCAAATATCGTAAGCACTTGATAGTAAATGTAAATTAAAATGCCAAATTAAGTGTCCAAACTTCAAGTTATTCAATCATTTTTTCAACTGTCACTTTTCTCTAAATAATTAAAGTTTCTATTAGAAATGGAGCTTGTACTGTTTATAAATAAATGGATCTGACTATTTTATTAAATTGTTTAAGTGTTTATGTATTTTATTTGATTGAATTCGAGAAAGTCTTCAAAATGCAAAATATGTCACACTAACGAAATTCTCCAAAACTTAGTGAAAGAATAGGTATCCAGAAGAATTAGTTATAAAAATCCTCCTTTATATGAAGACATTACATTTAAAGCGCAGTCGCTAACAATTATAATTTATCACTGGTGAAACGAAACGCTGAATTTCATTTCTTTTACAACCAAACTGAGAATCTTTTGAAAAGGTTGATTCATATGTGTTAATACACTAATAAAGGAATAATTAAAATTACTATGGATATGAATAGGATTTTAAGTTTAGTGAAAATTCATTTTGTTATTTGTAAGGTTCCACAACTAAAATGTTTGATATAAAGCTCAGAAAGTTATAATTTTTGTTATCAAATATAACTCAAACTTCCTGCAAACTTTATTACAGCGATATAAGTCCATTTAAAAGCCTAATAACATGTATTATCTAGCTGTAACATATTTCTTACATTACTATTTGTATTAGAGTATATTTATTAAATTGAACTTAGATTAAATCTTTAAAACAATGTTATGTTTATTTCTTAAAGATTTTTTTTATTTATTTACGTTTCCAATTATATACTCTGGCGAAGAAAATGTGTGACTACATTTCATTCATTTCCCAAACTTTGTACTCATTAAAACAGATGAATATTTTTTTAAAAATTTTATTAATTAATATTAACATTGATATATATTATTTATCCTTTTGATATGCATTTTGATCCAAAGTGCTAATTGTTCACACCCCTTTTGACATTCCGCTTCCATTTTCTGTAATTTTACCAAAATTAAAATAATATCTCAATAAATCATTTAGAGAGATTATAACCAACATACGCCTTTTCGAATTATTACAACACTTTCACATTAGTTTATCGTTTCGATTGTACTATTGAAGAAAGTCTTGCACTCGTGTTGGGAATATATTTAGTGAAGAGTGACTTTAATTAAAAGTAGGATTACTTTAATCCCATAATGAATTTATAGTTTTTGTTATTCTCCGATTTGTATACACATTTTCTAGTACGGAATTAATTAAAATGTGGGTGACATTTTTTTAAACAAAGAAGAGTAAAGTCAATGAAGGTAATATGGAAATAATTTTTTTTCTTTAAAATGGAAAAAAAAATTAGTATTTGTTAATTTGAGAGGAAAGGGATTAAAAAAATGTTAATAATAAACTCATATTCATGTCTTTCGGAGGTCACATTTTTTCAGACTAAATCCAGTATCAAAACCTCAATCCACCTAATATTCAAAGTGTGGAATCTGTCTTTTTGCTCTAATTAATTTTTAAAAATATTCTAGTCAAAATGTATGTTTCTAATTTTAAAGAGATGGTGTACCGTTGATGCATATTTGATATAAATGTGCAGTGTCATTTTCATGTTTTCTAGAAGGTATTCGAATATTTTTATCATCTATATATAAACCGCACAAATCACTTAAACTTGATTGGGAAACTGATAGTATTACTTACTGACGGGCAAGATTAAGCTTTTGAAGTTGATTGATTGTCTTTTAATGGAGGTGAATGAATATGGGACAATAAGTGTCAAAAATAAGGTAAAAACATTTTTTTTCAGAACTTCTAAAATTTCTAGATTATAAACAAAATACAATGTATAGTAGAATATGTCCAAATCAAATACTTCAGTTTTGGGAGAAACGATAAAAATAAAAATTAATATTTAGTAAAAAGCGATATATAATTTAAATATACAAAAAATATTTCACAAAAAGTGGAAATTTGTGGAAGAGGTTTCTCATCAACCAGGTCTATCAAACACAAAAGTGTATGCTCAAAATTACTTAAGAAATGAGAGTGAAAAGTGTATAAATATTAATCAAATGTGTTTCATACTTTGGGGGAAAACATAGTAATTACTTAAGGAAGGAAATTTCCCAAAGAAGGATCAATACTCGAATTCGGTAAAGTCAACTCGCAAATAGATAAAAAAAATATTTTTTTTCTTCTTATAAATAAGAAATAATGAATTTAATACGTTTCTAAGTATGTCTTATATGGATAATGTGACTGAAAAGTAATCAAAAGTAATGATATGGATAAAAAAGATAAATCATTGACAAAAATTAATTATTAGTATAACAAGATTATGTTATGATTTCTATGTGGTTTATTTATTCTTATCAAAATACTTTTGCAATGTTTAACATTAAACAGCATTCATTTTTCTACTGAGATAAGAAAAGTTAGAAACTTTTGATGGTTTTTTAATACTTTGATTTGATTTCATTCCCTTTTTAAGTGTATTTAATTTTTTAACATCAAAAAATAAAAGATTGCTTGTTGATGTTATAAATTGCAGGTGTTTTGGCTCATTACAATAAATTTTGGAAAACAAAATTAGAATAATTTAATCTAAAATGAGAATAAATTTTTTTTTCTCTTAATATTAGAAAAATTACGTTACCAACTGCTTAAAACTTCAGCTCAAGAAACGCTTTATGAGAAAGGATTTATTATAATACAGTTCCTGAGAATTATAAGAAATTCTAGAATGTAGAATAAAATTCTATCAATTAAGAAACATTTTTTCTCTGTTTGCTCATGTCTTCATTGATTGATAAATTAAATTATTTCAACAAATAGAATTTGAGAACAAGAACATTAGATTAAATTTGAGGGCTCTCCATTTTCGTTATACAATTGATAACTTGATTATTTCTGTGGGCTAATTAGTTGGTTAAGAGAGAAATTACGTTTTCAATTTCAATTTTGTGTAAATATATCTTTTTTTGTCACAGGCGGTCCGATTAAATATTTTATTTCATTTAAGAAAAAGGAGGTATAATTCGTAATAAAAATATTTAATTTAGCAGTTTTAACTGCATTTTTATCTACCTACCCTCCGCAAATAATACGGATTTTATCTCGTTATAACTAGAATCAATCAAAAGGAGAAAAAAACATGGAATAAAACTAGTATTCATTATCATGTTTAAAAAATATGTAAAACCAATGTTTCGTAAATAACATGGATAATTTTTCAGCTGAAAGATAAGAAATATCTAAAGTGCATTTATTTATTATTATTCCTTACTTTTAATAATAATTAATTTCAAATTTAAAGAGAAAGACAAAGAAGTTAAAAATGGTTGGCTAAATTAGTTTTTTAATCCAATTTTCTCTCATTACACTTATATTAATATCAAAATATATTTAATTCATACATATGTGCTATAAATTTTCCAATATCCCTTAAATTGGTAGTTTAATTTTTCAAGTAAATCCTTTTCAATATGCAACTAGTTAACTGAATTGCATCTTTTGTAATTCTAACAAGCCTTATCTCTTTAGTTATAAAGAAAGAAATGTGTATCCAATTTCCATTCGTTTCTTAAATTTTTCAAATTTGCTACTATGACACGATTTTCTAATATATAATTAAAATTTGTTAACAAAATCCTGTTGCTATGATTATATTAAAAATGTTACAAAAAATGAAAGATGTTAATATTTTAATTTCTTTCAAAATCTAAACAAAATTTGACCGTTTGAAACTATTTTTAATTAAACGAATTTGTGATGAAAATAGAAAGATGAGATAGAAAAAATACTTTTGTTTACTAATAACATCAAACTCTTTATTTATTTATCAGTAATATTGAGTAATATTCGAACTACTAAAGTTGCATCATTAATTTATTTATTTCTTTAATTATTAGAAAGCATTTAGTCTACCCAGTTCTATAGGAGTTTTTATTCTACGTGTTTTTTTTTTCTCGCTGCTATTAAGAACACAACAGCAGGGTACACTATGTTAAAACTCATATAAATTTAATCTTTCATAAGATATTCAAAACGTTTAAAACTTTATTACGAATAAATATCTTATTGCTTATGAAACATCTGATGTGAACTAATGTATCTCCTTGGAATTACATAAGGATTTTCAACTCTTTAGTTGCGATGAAACATCTGAAGAAAATCATATGGTTTGGTGTTTTCTTACATGAAATTCTAAGAATTACATAAGAATCATCATCGTTTTAAAAGAATTTTCACATAATGTCAGGAATCCAATTTTTGAACATAATTTATATAAGTAGCAAAATCATTTCAATACTTGAAAATGTCTTAATGAAATATTATATGTACAGCTATATTCTTTTTAAAATAAATTTTAAAAAGGTACAAGAAATTAAATAATTTTAGTCTAGAGCTGAAGAATCAAGTTTTTAAGTAAGAAAGTCTTATGGCAATGAATTTTTGTGCATTTATACTAGGGATAGACGTTATTTTACGTAATATGATAAATAGTAATTATAACGTATTTGGAGCATATTCCATCTGTAATATTATTGTATGAAAATACTATTAATTTATTCACTTCTTATAATGAATATCTTAGAAATTTTATTACAACTTAAGTACTTTAAATTTGCAACTTTTTTGTATCATATTAAGTATTCAATTAGTGAATTATTATATATTCCAGTTCCAAAGTTACTGGACTATATAAGTCAATTTGATTTATGTAAAAAAATTTTCATAAAATTTATTAGAATTTGAATCAAAATTAATGTAATAAAATGTAATTCAAAAATAGTATGAAAATGTAGTATAATAAGAAATCATAAGATATATTAACACATGTTCGAAAAGTAAAAGGATATAGGAACATATATTCTGAAAGTATTAGGATATTACAACACATAATCTGAAAGTATAAGGATATTAGATAACGTAATCTGAAAGTAATATAGTATTGGAGCCTATAAAGAGAAACGAAAGAATATGCTGGAACCTATTATTTAAAAGTAACCGTTTGACACCCTTCTAATTTGTACACGCTTGACTTCTTTTAATATTAAATTTATAATATATTCAAATAATTTGCATAGATATTCCTAATTTAACAGATAAAGCAAGAATTGTCAATACAATTTACTAATCCTCTAATTTGAAAATGGCACAAAAACTGTTTATTAATATATATTATGCTAATAAGTATTTTGTAATTATTATAAATATTTTACTGGGGTTACTGAAAATTACAATTGGAGTCCTTCAAAAACTTTTAAACTATTTTGATCTATTACATCTTAAAAATTAAATTTTTTGAAAAAAATAAAGCTATTAAAATTTAACCTTTTTCGTTAATAAGTATACATATTGCGTAAAAATAAGTATTCGAAATTATTTCTTACTAACCATAGGGTCAAAACAAGTTAGAGAATTAAGAATTTAAATGTTTCAGACAAATCATTAAGCAAATTTAAATATTTTAAGCAAAATTTCCATTTTTAGCGTAATTGTGTACCCAAAAGTAAATTCAGTGGCACTTCGACGAACAATGAAAAGAAGCCGATTTAAAGAACTTAATATGTATATATTAAGTTCTTTTAAATCCTTCAAATTATTAATATATATATATATATATATATATATATATATATATATATATAAAGCATGGATATTTAAACACTTTTTGCATATCAGAGGAAAATGGTCATCTGAAGAAAAAAATATAATGCAAATACTTAATCAAGTTGGGATGAAGCATAATCACAGAAAAGTTAAACTTATAAGGAATAGCTTACCGTATACATTAGTAGAAGATATGTATTTATTTTACTGTGACCTCCTTAAAAGTAAGACTTCAAAAATTATTTTCTGCCAAATGGTTTCTAATACTTTGTAAGTCTTTAAATGCACCTTTCTTCTATAGCTAGAGATGAAGATGTGGTAAAGTATAATTTCCCTTTCCTTGTGATGGCAGTTTTGTTACAAAAATGTATATATTCATTTATATGTACACATTTACCGTGCATAATAATATGTTATGGAATATAAATGAGTTACAGAATGGAATAAATTAGTTATGACACAGCACGTTTAAAAGAATAATACCAAGATATTCATGTTTAATTTTTTTATTATTTTATAGAACAAATGCATAACTTATTACTGTTATATTTTATTTATTATTTTATTAAAAGAAGTACTTACACCACAAATTACCAAAATGCTTAAAGGCCATGTAAACTGAACTATTGAGAGCTTGGTTTTATTCATAAAGAAAGGAAATGAATAATATCAAATAACTGATTCATAGAAAAACACTATTTTAACTTTTATGCAATCATTAATTTGATGTATATATATATATATATATATATATATATTAATTTAGTTTAACTTCGTTTTTGTACTTTATTGTATCTTTCAATATTTCGCTTGATCAAAGTACTTAAAATCGTTTACGTATTTTTTACATTAAATTACTTATGCAAGTCCTAAGTGTGCTTTGAAGTAAAAGTATAACATCATTCTTAACACGTAAAAAAAAAGAAATATGTGGAAGAATATAATACGTTAAGAATAAATGTACGATTAATAATATAAGAATGAATATACAATTCTTGAGATCAAGTATATAAAACGTACTTGTATGCATAAACCAGACAGTCCTTATGATTTATTTAACTATTAAAGTTGTTCTTAATCTTGTTATATAAGTTAAAGAACATAACCATTGTTAACTGGTACATATAAAGAATATGTTTAAGTAACTTATATATTATAATCTTAAGTAATTATATCATTCCTTAGATCCAACATATGAATCCTGCATTTAAAACAATATTTTTTCCTGTCCAATCAATCTAACGGCATATAAAAAATTTAATGACAATTTCGAAACGTAATTTTTATAAAATCTGATTATATAATATCTTTTTTTTTAATCACAGCACTCGTCAATAACAATAATTGATAAACTTTGAGACTTCATATCAATTTGGATTCCATTAAATTACAATGCTTTCCCGACCAAATTGAAACGTAATTAGGTACTTTAGATGAAGATATAAATGAAGTGAAGTAATTTAGAGACAAATATATACCAGTAAAATAGATTGAAAGTAAAGGGATATAGAAGATAATAACATGAGGACATTTGGTAATTTGGATTGAAACTCTTCTATTAGTTTTGAGGATCGAAATAGAATTTATAGTAGAAGTATTAAGATAAGAACCATTTGTTATGAAGTGATTGAGTCACACAAATAAATTGGTAAGCTATGACCTAAGCTAGAATTGATAAGTTAATTTGGGATTCAAGAGAGAGTGACTTTAGCTATCCATCATTGACTAATAATACATCAGTTTCGTTTCTTCTTACTTTTTTTTTTCTATTAGAGTTAGTGTTTATTATTTGATAACTTTAACAAAGATATGTTGCAAGATCAGGGGCAGTCTTTTCATTTTCAGCATTGTACTCAATAATGTTATGTTAGTTTTGTTAAACATGAATTTATTCTGAAGAGAGAGATCAAATGGGAACAAAATTAAAAATTGTTATAAATATTTTAATTTATTAAGATTTGCCGTGAACAAAACTGAACATCGTTTGATGCATTTATTAAGGTTTTAAAATTGCTACAGAAAAGCTTATTTTGATTTACTTAAATAAAATTTAAAAAATTATTTTTTACAAATATTTACATTGAAAAGAATTTAACAGTAATTATTTTTAGAACATTATTTGAAAATTGTCGTATAAAATCATCTTTCTCTTACATTGTCACAAGAATAATTGCTCTAAAATCATGCGCCCTGAATAGATAAAATTAAATATTTTCCTATTTTTTGAGTGAGGAATTTCTATTAATCTTCATTAATTCTTTCTACATAATTTAATCAAAATATAAATTTCTTCTAGTCTCTAAACAGAAAATTATTATATAAAAGGAAACGAATGCAAGCAATTCTTTCTCCGATGTAATTAAGTTATATAGCAAGAAAGGGTAGTCTTGATATAATGGCTTGATGAATCTTTTAGATTAATTAGCAAATAATTACCTACATGTGTGTAATTATTTTCAAATTTATAGGACATAACTTATATGATTCTAAACAATTCGTTTCGTAAACCATTTTAGCCTTTTTAAATGCATTATAAACTTATCCTATTTATTATTTTTTATGTTAGATTTAATTATCATTTTAAAAACAGTACTATAATTTTTTTCTTGATTCTTCTTGTTTCATTATGTTGAATTATCTTGATTGTATTTTTATAAATACATTTTCTTTATAGATTATTTCATATTTAGATTAAAAATATTAATATTACCAAGATTTGTGAAATTTTCCAATTTACAATCTAATTTTAGAATAACCTATAAGCGTTGAATTTTTTTGAAAAAAAGAAATAATTGTTTCCTTTAGTAACATTTACACCTTTACAGTATACAAATACACATACATTCTTATAAATTTTTAATAAAATTATCAAATACATTTACTTACTCTTTCCTTAATATTCAAATAATTCGGAAACTTTTACTTAAATATTAAACAACTTACAAAAAATGCGAGGAGCAAATCAATTCATAAATTAAAAACTAACCATCTTTAATTACTCTTTCTGTGATTGTATTCCTAATAAAAATTCAATTACTTTCGCGTCTACTAAATTACAGGATTTTGTTCAAGGACCCAAATATAGTATAATTCATTTATATGGATATAAATTGTCGTCACATTTAAGAGTATATGGTGAAGAATCTTTTTTGTTTTAACGTGTATAATAGATAATATTAGCTAGCATAAAAAAGCACATATAACTTCAGTTAAAACAAAATTAAAGTGAATGTGTGTTTTAAGGGTATAATAATAACATAATTTATTCAGTCTAATTTATCTCTAACAATGAATGATTTCAAGAGCAAAAGATAATTGACATTTATTACAATGAAATTCAATAAAAATGCTTTACAGTTTATATTATTGTTACTTAAAATAATATAAAAGAGCTTTCTTTTTAGAACATGGGTCGGTAAAACTTATACCGTTTGTTAGTTAACCCTTAAGCCTTTCGAAAGACTATTGCAATGACATGTATTAATACTATAGAAATAGGAAGATATCGTTATAGATACAGGCCTGTAATCTCTCATAAATATAAATAAAAGAACCATTTTAATAACGAAAAATAGGTACGCACATACACTTATGACACCTTCGATAAAACGCCGAGGATTGTTTAAAACTGTCACCCAATGACCTTCTGGGGGCGGGTCGATCATTCTACACACAAAAAATTCGAGCATTCTACACACGAACCATTTTAATAGAAAAATAGAGCTATTCGTCGTAATTTTGAACCTCGGTCAAGTGACGAGGACGACACCTGCTCTAGCATCCCCTCTCTTAATACAATGTTCCTTTCTAATAATAGTTTAATAGTTAATAAAACTATTATAGTTAATACAAGAGTAATTTAAATAATTAATTTTCAGACTAATTAACTTTGCAAGCATGTTATAAAGTGAAGGAGGAAGTAAGTGTTCGTTATTCTGAGCCACGACAGGGAAAGAAAATAGGTGAAAAATATTAGCACCTCTTTTTCAACTTCCATACTGTACTACAGAATATAGGTAGGTGAGAGATCATGATCTCCAGCCATATTCAAATCTGGAAGCGGGTTCGACACCTGGTTACACCAAACACGCGTCGTGTGAAATAATTTGGGCTTCTGCATAGTAAATGGCGAGAGGTTTGAAATTCTTTATTCTTCTTTGTATCATGCACGATACCATGATAACTTCTCTATGAAATACTTGCTCCCAGATATTCTTGCGCAAATGCAACTAGTGTATCAAAATTTATCTCACCTGAATTCAATCGTTAGTTAATAAATAATTTGCTTTTTTAATATTTCTTGTCGTAAGAATATCATAATTACAATTATATTTTAATTTAGATGTGCAGTTTTAAAATTTATTTTATTATAGGTTTTTGATATATTTGTTGAATTAATTTTGTTGTTAAAAAATGGAGGGCGTTCCGCTGATTCCATTGATGCATTATTTAATAGGGTGTTTTGAAACTCATGGGTAAAAATTTAAGAGGTATTAGAAAAGATCTAAACAAGCAATTTTCATCATGCAATGGATAGGCAGAGAGCAAGTAGTGAACCCTTAAACGGCACTGTAATGGAAATCATAAAGCGCGAGTTTTCTTACATATCGTTATTTCTACCGTGGATTTCAAGAGGCATAGCGACAAACATTAATCAGGAAAAGGCCAGGCCTCCTGAAATCCTATCCGTCCACGGTAGAAGTGACGATGTGTAAGAAAACTTGCGTTTTATGCATTCCGTTTCCGCCATCTAACGGTTCACCGCTTGCTCTTCACCGCTGCACTGTATGGTGAAAATTTAGGATTGTTTCGGGATTACTCAAATGCCTTCCAAAAAAATCTACTTCATCGATAGAGTTTATATTTGGCACATTATTAAATTAGGGTGTTTCATATACAGTGAATGTAAATTTTTTCAATAAGCTCTCCCTCATTGTAAGTATTGCACAATATTTGTATAAAATCAATAGAAAATTTGAATGCTAAATTTAAATTTTTTAAGAAATTTATGGAATTTAATTTTTAAAACTATAATTCTGTTCATTATATAGAATGCTATGTTTATATGTAGTCTTATAGTTCTTAAAGTTATAAAATGTGCCGAATTTTATGAAAAGTGTACCTAAAGGTAAGTACATGACTACTATTGAAATATGGCTACTGATTATTAATTGCTAATGCATAATTATTCATCAAGATAAATGTGATTCTCTTTGCAGAGATTCAAAGGAGACCTATATCTCGATGTAAAAATATAACTTCAGTTATAGTTTTAGTTTAAAAAAGAAAGATTATTTAAACTTGGTATTAAATAAGTTCAGCTTCCCTCGTCGAAGTCGTATAAGTTACAATTTGTAACACTAAAGGTTGATTTCCCTTCCGCATCAATTCACCTCAGGGTTAATTTTAAATAACTATCGTTGTTAATTTTTAAGGTGAAAAAATTATCTATATGAAGTTCGCGATTTCGAATATTAATTTTTCTAAAAAAAATTTTCAAAAAATCATTACAAAAGGTTTCAGTGTTAAAATCTAAGTATGCAGCAATCCTTACGGGGTGGAGATTCGTAAAGTGGATATAGCATGTGTTGTGAGCCAAAGTAGCCAAGATGCGTTAACGAGCAGAAGTCGAAATGTTTGTCGAAGACGAAATATCTTTTTTTGGAGTTTATTTTAAACAAGCCGTATTTTTTTAAATAAATTTATCATTGATCTCTTTGGTTTTTTTTCGAAATACTTCTGCTTAATTGTTATACATGTGTAATATTTTTCCCTTTGATAACATTTATAATGTACGATTATAATTAAATTTTGAAAATAAAAATTCACCATAGTATTAAAATTAAACCGTATTAAAATAGGTATAGACAGTCAACTTTTATTTCTATGCCGCAATTCACTCAGAATATGTAGAAAACTTGTGATTTTGTAGTTAAATTTTTAAATTATATGTGTCCCTAATCTCTTAAACTCCCCGAATTCCCCATTATTTTGACGTCTATGAATGTTTCCTCTCCCTTCTACTGCTAATTTCCCATCGTCAATATTGGAGACAGTTGTGAGAAATTGCAAAACAACTTAGCATATGATTCACTCACAATCACGAATTCGACCTTTTTTTGTATTTAATAAAAGCTCTTTGTTCAGTCTTAATTATGATAACGTAAATCGAACGTTTGACAACATAAATTAAACTAAACGGACTTGTTAACTAACCTAAATTTAGAAGAGTATTGAGAATAAAGGAACATATAAAATACAATTTATAATGAAAAAAATTATTTCGCGCGACTTAAAAATATCTGCCACCCAAACAAAAATACATTTGCTGAAAGAATTTGTTGCTGAAAACTTTCTACACCATAATTCTCATATAAATCGCGAGTTATTTCAAGATATTTTTATCATTTTGCGAATTTCTTGTAACCCACCGAAAAAAAAGAGAAAAATCTTTTTCATCTAGAAAATGCGTATTGTTTCTTTTATGTTATTATAATAGAACCTAGATAAGTCTGGATCCAGATAACTGGATCGGTCTATTCGTAAGATTCATTTTTTTTTTTTTAAATTTGAAAATCTAGTTACAAATTTGGGTAGAAAAGCTATTTTGTTTCAACCACGCATTTTGTAAAGCTATTTTATTCTCTGAAATTTTCGAACAGCTATGAATTTGTGAAAAGAATGTAGGAGAGTGACTTCACAAATATTCTCATTGTGCTTAGTCCATAAAACTTTACATACACCTTTTATTATCAGTGGCAAATGGCATATAGTGCAACATTGTATAATTGGAAAATACATTAAAACAACTTTAAGCGTACGTTTAATATACACGAAGTAGATCATTTCATAAGCTGAAGTGGCAGCATGATCGTAGGCGGATTCCTTGCGGGCGTAGTTTTCGCCAAGTCAACGTTCGAGGCCTCATGCCATCGAAGACCCACAGTGTAGTAGCGCTCATGCACATTAAATCTGGTCGAGTTTTCAAGTCCTCACATTTGAGTGACGTGGAAGTTTGAATATATAAGTACTAACTTAGAGATCGTCTTCATCACTTGACCGAGATTCAAAATTAAGAAATCCATCGCCAACAACCATCGTGCTGTTTAAGATTCACAATCATTTTTTCAACACAAAAATGATTTTCTGCTTCATTTTACATCATTTTTTCACATTCTCCGAATACCCCGGATCGGCTCTGGTCCCAATTAATTCAGCTGATCAAGGTTTTGTTGTTCTGACATAAATCTAAATTAAGTTTAATTCCACACTACTTATCACCAATAAGCCCATTTATTTCTTAAATCGCTTTATGATATCTTAAAAGGTAGAATACGAAGTATAACTTTAGAGTAAAGAAACTGACGCTGCTACAGAAGAAGTACACATGTACCAAACACCAGCGACTTACAAATGTTTAGAGTGAAACCTTCTCTTTCGAATACAGTGCCTCTCGCTTCTGTAAACAAATCCGTATAGACGTAGCTTTCGTTCGTGTTATAGTTTTTTTTTTTTTTTTTTTTTTGTTTCGTTGAAAAAATGATAAATGAGCAATGAATTATGAAATTTTCCATCTATCTTGAAAAACCACTTCTAAAACTTACAATTTGTTTAAAGAAGTGTATGGTAATGAATGTTTATCTAGTGCATGCATTTTTGAGTAATTTAAGTTTTTTCGAGAGGGCCGAGAAGACGTTGAATGTGATTCATGCCCACATCGTGGTCCCACATCAAAAATGGATGATAATGTCGAAACAATTGGTAATCTGGTTCAGTCTACTCGTCTGTTAAGTATTAATGTGATTGCTCAAACAAAAGCAAAGAATCCATACGGCAATTTTTACATAACAATTTTAACATGCAAAAAGTGTGTGCTAAAATGGTGCCTAAAATTCTGATGTTTGAACAAGAAGCTCGCAAAAATGTTTGTACTGACACTTTGAATGTCATTGAAAATGACCCAAACTTACTGGAAAGATTAATGACGTGTGGCGAATTGTGATTTTTTTGTACTTATGATCCTCAAACGAATCGCCAATCTATGCAGTGGAAGAGCCCATCTTCACCGAGAGCTAAAAAAGCTCGAATGATCAAATCAAAATTCAAAGCAACGACGACTTGGTTTTTTTTTTCTTAGATATTTATGGAATTGTGTATCTTCATTGGGTTCCTGATGTTTAAACAGTTAATCAACATTTCTACCTTCACGTTGTAGCTCAACTCTGTGAAAGAATAAGGAAAAAAAGACTCGAATTGTGGAAAGACAAATATTGGATTCTCCACCAAAACAATGCGCTGGCTCATTCCACATTGTCTGTCAAGAGGTTTCTAGCCAAGTACAGCATCCCAGTGTTTGACCATTTGCCTTATTTGCAGCATCTTGTGCCATGAGACTTCTATCTGTTTCCTAAGGAGAAATCTGCTTTAAACCGAACATGATTTGAGTCCATAAAAGCGGGGAAAGAGAAAGTGGCACGCATCCTGAAGGAGCTGACAAAAGGCTTCGAGCACTGTTTCAAACAATGGAATATTCACATGGAGCATTGTAGGGATAGAATAGGTGTGTATATTGAGGATGATAATGAGTCAATATATATGAAATGAAAATAAAACATTTCACAGCGTCAATCTCGTTATTTAATACCCACATCTCGTGTAGTCATACTTTCCTGTTTTGCAATGTTTAACATCTGTTGAAGTGTATTTTTAGGTTGTAATTACAAATTTTATTACTTTTTCTTATAACTGGGAAAAGTGATTTTTATCATTGTAAAGGATAGTGTAATTTTTTTTGAAATGTGATGCAAAACAGATGTCTTTAATTCTTTTAAAACTATACTATAGAAGAGTAAAAAAAAGGTTACATTCTTTGCCATCAATTGAAATTCGGAATATATGAATATTTTGGGATTCAACTAGTAATATGATAAGATTTTAAATAAAATACGATTATTCACACATTTTAGTTTTTGGAACTAGAACTAAAATATAACTTTTTTTTTCTAAGATAATGCTTAGTATTTTTAAAAATGTTTTTATACCATGAAAACAATCATTTACAATCAGTTTTAAGATAACTGAAACGTCTTTGACAAGGAAAAAGACTTTATTTTATTTCAAATTAAATTAACATCTCACTTTTTTAATTAATGGTAATGGAAATCATATTTTAGTGCTAAAAATTCTGTGAACCTATGTGTCTCTTTAAGCAAAGCGAATCATATTTATATGCATTAATAATTTTGTTAAGCCTTTAATAATCAACTTCTGTATTTATATTTGTAAGCCTTGTACTTATATTTAGGTACATCTTGTATAAAATTTACTGCCTTTATAAAGTGTCAGAATACCCATAAGTATATTATTCTATATATAGGACATAGTTAAAGCTGAAAAATTGTGATTTAATAATATTGTAATAAATTTTTATACAAATATTGTGCAATATTTAAAAGTTGTGATTATTTATATCAAAAAATTAAGTTGATAGCATTTGTCTTTCGTTATTAAACTCCACCGACATCTTAAAGTATAATTAAATAGTCAATAGGATCACAAATTCAATTGAAAAAACTTTAGAAAGAGGACAAAATAGTTTAATTAACTATCTACACGGGATAGCGAATGTCTCTGAACTCACTTTAATCTTAGCATATAACTAAACAATAATGTCTTAACTCACCAACTCACACCGATTGAGATACTTTTCAGTTATAGCAGACTTTCAATCAAATTTATCATTAATGGCCAATAATAATAAGTCACTAAGTTTTACAAACATCTATCAGCTTGTAATTATCTTCTGTCTCCCATCTCTCTTCTCTCAGCTCTATTTCGCTTACAGATCACTATCTCTAATTCAATTCTGTATGTTTCTTATCTTTATCCAATTTACATAATTATATTTCATTTGGTTGGCAATAAGCTGTAATTTTATGCCATTCATATTACATAAATTACCCAAGAATTGCACAAATAACCAAAAGTTACAAGTTAAGTGAATTAAAATAAACATCATTTTCTAGAGTAGAAAATATCATCACTTTGAATAAAGTAGATTTTGGGAAAAGTGTGTCAGAATCCTAAAAGAACCATACTTTGAGAAAACTTCAAATTCAAATATTTTTCTCTCAGTCAATGTAGGTTTGCTTATAGTTTTAAAATTCAATTTTAAAATCTTCTATTTATCAAATTCTCGTATTTAATCGACAAAACGCCCTCTATTTTTTACCATTAAAATCAATAAAAGCAAAATGTGAAGCATTTTAATGTCTTGATAACTTAAAGAAAATAGAAAAACGTCATCTTACGATTTCGTTATCTAGGAAATTATAGTTGGAAGAAATGAAAACTGCAGATTTTTTCGAATACAAAAATATGTTTTGAGGCAGTGATTATGAGAAATTGAGAAGTAAAAGATAGCGAGATATCGGGAAAAAATTCAAGCCCTAAAGAAAGTTACATAAAAGATAATTTTAATGATTTTCTTGACTAGAAATATGTTATGAGAGCAACGATTGATGTAAAACAAAAGAAAGAATTTTGGAAACTTCAATTATTATTTAAAAACAAGAAAAACAATTGCATTTGTGTGTAACATAGATTCTAGAACAGTATAACTTTGTAATGTTTCTTTGCTAAATTGATTGAGAAAAAAATACGTGCTTACATCCTGTTTAAAAGTTTGGAAGAAAAGTAGATAAGAATATTTTCTCTTCTAAGAACGTATCTCTTAGACTAAGTTGCGTAACTTTAGCCGTTATTTCGTTGCTTTTTATTTAGAAAGCTTTTAAGAGCTAATGTTCAAATACATTGCAATAAAAATAATTTTTTTCTAGAAAAATTATTTTTATTCTGTCCTCATACATTTTCACTCTATAATTTGGATTTATCATCTACCTTTCATTTTCTTATTACTTATAATCTTATTTAAAAACATTTATATATAGAAAAGTCATTTCTGTTGCACTTTTTTCGAGCATTATTAATGTAGATTCTTAATAATTCGTGTTCAATTTCTCACTCAAATTAAAATTTTAATTTAAGTTTTGCCATATTTGATAATATATATATTTTTTAAAGATTTTTTTATTTTTATTTATTTATTTTTTTTTGGAATTAGCAGTTTTTCTTTATGCACCATTAAAAGATTCACAGTATTGATTATTATAATTTTCTTGAATTATTTGTAATTAAATATAACATTATATATATATATATAATGCAGTTTATTAATAAGAAAATGAAAAATGAACAGTGCCACAATCTGATTGGAAAACCATTTTTAAATAAATTTCCTCATTAAGAATATTGATAATGTATTTATGATGAAATATTTTTGTAGAAAACTCGAAGTTCATAAAGTTTTCCTAGTTTACAGACATTTGATGAATTTATTAATATTACATAGCCTAAGAAAGTCTTTTAAAAGGCAAATATTCCATTAAATTTTAATTTTAAGTGGAATTATCTATCAGATCAAGGAAGGTAAGTAAATGAAAACTTTTGTAAAAATGTATTTGATACCTAATAACATAATAGAATTTCTACTATCAAGTTTGGAGCTATACACTCAAAAACAGAACGTTAGAGAAAAATGGGAAGTTGCAAAGTTACTAAGACATTTGAAAACAGAAATAGAAACTAAAGAAAAGAACTTTTTTTTTTCAAAAACTGGAATTAAAAATGCCTAAGTTTTTAAGCATAAAAATTGTACTTTCCAAGTTGATGATTCGAATTAAAAACATCGTAACGAATTTAGATAAATAGAATAAATAATTTGATTATAATAATTTGTATCAGTCAGCTCAGGCCTTGAATACCACAACGGTAAAATTATTTTACATTATTTTTATGAATCAAATGATCACAAACCTTTTAAATGTTAAAATTGTACTGGTAATTTGAAAAAATAAAACGATACTTCACATATTTTCAAAGCGCGCATATGAAAAATCCGTGTGGTTAGGATATAACTGCGTAAAACAATTTTGTGGTCTCATCATATAAAATTATTTTGCTTCACTTGGAAATTAAAATTGTAAATTTTGTTGAAATTTCTAAAATTCAAATTACGATTTTCTTTACGAAAACCCAATTATGATTTTCTTTGACATGAGGAAGGTAAAAATGTGTGTATATAAAATAACGATTGCGTTGTTGGAGAGGTCAAAATACTTCTAAAAATAAAATGAATGGGAATAGAACTCCATGCTTTCTCCCAAAATAACTGAGTTGTTACATTCTGAGTCATAGAGAAATTATTCGAAGAAAACCTTTTGTTTTGTAACAGAATATGGAGAAAAGTTGCTTAAGATAATGAGATGTTAAAAGATTTCAACTGATTTTGGTGTTGAAAATTAAAGGACAATGAAATAATCTCGTTTGATTAACATGACAAAAGTATCACCATGTCGATGTTAAAGATAGTCTTCTTTATTTATTCTTCATCATCATTATTACATCAACAAAATGCACATTTATAAAGTTTAATAAATACGTAAAAGTCTAAGAAATAATAAATTACACAGTATTCAACAAATGTACACAAAAATCGCTTAGGAAAAGGCGTTTTCAATTTCATTATTCTAAAAATGTGCATTTTATTAAGAAAAAAAAATTTAAATTAAATTTTTATAAGCAAACGTGTTAAAATAGTTTATTCAACAAATTTTGAATATGTTAATAGCATTTTCTATACTTCGTTCCCTTTAGCATTTAAAAGTACATTTTGTATTACAAGTTTCGAATTAAATATATATTATTTTAATATATCTTGATTTTATAAATTCAAAGGGAACATTTGGGTTTTAATTATTTGATTTTGAAAAACATGTAAAAAAGCATTTTTACTTTAATAATCATTTTTATTGTAGCATAAAAGCAATCTTATCTCTCTTTTTCAATTAATTATGCGTAAAATGTTTAGTATGACACTTGAATTCTTTTTCCCACATACTTTATTAACTTCTTATCAAGTAAAAATGACAGATGGAACATATCATAAAAAGAATTGCCTGAAAATAAAAATAAAAATCTAATGATTCCTTGAATCAATATTTAAATATTTTTTCCATTGTGAAAAAATGTTCGAAGCTTTTGGTCCTTAATCTGAATCTAAACTTGCATATAGTAGCTTTTAGCAATATGATATTCACTTAATACTCATTTAATCACATTTAAACAAAGCATTTTTCATGGAGTCCTAAGTGTATGTGAGATTTTAGATGAGAATACCCAAAGATTATTCATTTAGCATGTATATAAGGCATTTCATACAGACGAAAACAACTACACACTTTCTATAAAACAGACATATATTTTAATAAAATGCTTCTCAAAGAAATTCATTGCAATGTGAAACAATTTTTTAATCATGTGAAAATACAACTTAATTTAAAAATTGCAAGCATCTTCATCTTAATATATAAGGTGATTCCAATGAAAATAAAGTATTTAGAATAATTATTTGTAATTATTTTTAAAGCTTTAAAAAATCAAAACCTCCTAATAACAACCATATTTATTTAAAAAAAATTCAATTTTGATCCTATTTAATGATTGTTTTATTTGATTTACTGAGAAATTGTACAAATTGTCAGTATCTATCTATAATGGCATATGAAACTCGAATATGAATCTAATAATAACCTATATTCTTAACATTTTCAAATAAATACATTAAATTCTGAACACCAAATATTTAGCCCTATTGACTTTTAAATGTAGCTCACAAGCGCACCTCCATAACCTACAGTTGATTAAGTTATTGTAGCAATATCTGAAATAAACCATCATTATTCGTGGAACTAAAATTATTTCATTTCAAATTTCACAAACTTCATAAAAACGCCTTTAATTTTTATATGCCATTAATATTTTGAATAATTTTATAATTACATAAAAGAATCAAATTTTTTTTATCAATGTATTTTTTAATTGAATTTTGAAATTTTACTTAGAAACTGACTTTAGAATGATCAATTAAAATTACCTTCAGGTTAATGCCTACAGATAATTTGGTTTTTGCATATTAGTTTAAAAAATGTACTTAAGTCAATCACTTACTGCTTGTGTATCGGACACTGAGGCACTGATGGGATGGTGGTGAGGGTGGACAAGGAGGTGCTGGTTCTGCTTCAGAAGGACTCGACGGCTCCCGGTAGGCCCAGCGGTCAATGGGATGCTTTACTTTCTTGACCAGAAATGAGCGAGGCATTCTCGTGAAGGTGATGATCTCACTTTAAAACATTTGAATGTTCTTGAGTGGCTATTATTGAAGAGCGTGTTCGAAGAATATCTACAGATTCTTTGTACAATTTGTGACTGTATCGAATATTCTTCAAAGTCTTTCAAAAATTTATTCAAAGAGCGAATAGGGTACCATTATCATACCTTATAAGAGTTACCAGTTATGTTTTAGGCCTTTCAAGTGGCTTCTGACGTGATTGAGTCAGTTTCTTTGTAACACTGTTGACCGTAGTAAAAATGTAGAGTCCACATATTTAATAAGCTGTGAAAGCGATAACGAAAATTCGATAAGTATTATAACAGCTTATTTTTGTGATTTTAAGTTGATGTGAAAAGTTAACTTATTTATTGCTTTATCTAGAGTATTTCTATTCTGTAGTAGAATGTCTGTAAAATATGCGAATTTTCTTGTATTGTTGCTGAAACACTTAGAACACGTGCATTTGTTTACTTTAAGTATTCAACAATTATGAACAAAATAAATGTCTTTGGTTAAAAGTACATATATTTATCGTGTCGCTATCTCCAAACTGGTGATATTTTTAGAGTTCTTTTGCAAATTTATTTTAATTATTCGTTGTTTCAACAGTTCTGTAAAAAGTTCCTACTTTTTTATAATATTCAGGCTGGGCGAAACTTCGGTTGATAAATCTTTATCGTCGATGTTAAACTGTGAAGAACTGTCATCACATCATGTCACAGGTGTTGGGATGGTCATTCTTTTTATTACTTGACCATTGAAAACAAAGGAATCAACAGTCAGATATGAAAAAACTAATTTCATGTCATAAATTAACAAAAATTGTCATTGACAACCACATGAAGCTCGTGGGAAAGTAGCACCGAATGTTTTTTCCCCCAAAAGTTGTCAATTAAACCCCCATTAAGTGACCAGAAAGGAACTGCACCTGTGGGGATCGCGAGAGCGCTACAGGATTGCAACAGCATGGACGGGTGTCTAGTGCTTCACTGCTGAGATTCCCAGCGTGGCAGGAAAGCTACATTCTGTCAACCTACTTTCAACCACGCGGCCTTACACTAGGGTGCCCTCTGTCGGAAAAATGAGGAATGACTTGAGAGGGAGGAATTTGTGTTGTTTTTGGAAGCGTTGGCGACTTTTGATTGGTTGAAAGGCCGTCGAGCTTGCCTTCTTTGGGGGAGGTTCCAAATAAAACAACTGGTTGCGGAGTTCTGTTTGCGACCACGCCGAACGCCCGGGCGCGCGGAATGGCTGCGGGAAGGGTTTAGGTCAAAACTTTTTTTTCTCTTCTGTTTGTTAGAATTCGTTTCTTACGGTAAAATATATTTTGTTGCAAATAATAGTTTTGAACAACTGTAGAAGTTAATGCAGATTTTTAAGTGTTAGTTCTATGTTCGATTAAACTGCAAAGAAATAATGACAATAAAGAGAAGATGAAGAATTGCACAGTTTTTAAGAAAGCGTTGTTTTAGATGATCCCCAAAAATGTTTTCCACTTTAACTGATTTATTTACACTATTTTTTTTTCCATTTGTGAATGATTTTTTTAAATGTCAAGAAGAAGCGTCAGTCGAAAGTCTAATGATTGATTATGCAATAATGATTGAAAGTCTAATGACTCCGAATCTTAGCCATTATGTCATTAAGCAAATAAAGGCATTTAAGAAAAGAATGAAATGTATTATTTAAATGAAGATTGTTTTAATCCCTGTGCAATGAATTATAATCATTTCATGTTCTGAATATAAAAAAATAATGAATGATAAATAAAATCTCAAATAATTTACAAAGCTCTTTTATTTTTGAAGGAAATATGATGTGGAACTAACAAAGAATTTTTAAAACAGATATCATGTAATTAAGAAATGTCAATTTTATACAATTTTTTGTATTTGGGTTTTGGTTGTTTGAGCTTGTCCACATCACCATCATAAAGACATTGAATTATAAGAAACGCTTGGTGAAAATAAAGTCAAAGAATTCTGAAATAAGTTACAAAAAAAAAAACTTTTTTTTCCTTTAAATACTAAAATTAAACCAGGTATATTTATGTTAAAAATGTAAATGTTATATCAAAAGTTTTTAACGCTATGCATAGGTTTTACTACGTAATTATTGCAAATATATATCTTTATAGTAGTCCAAAAGGAAGAATAAATTAAAAATGTAAATAAAGGAAATCAAATGGCACTAAATTTTTCACTAAAATAGAAGAATTAAGAAATTAAAATTATTTATTTTATTACATAATTTTGTGGTAATAGACTGTTTGCTATTTTCTCTTCACTAATCTCGAGGATTTTGTAGTAATTTGAATTGCATACAATTACAACTCCTCACCAATCAAATGAAACGTGATTAGGTAAATTAGATAATTATAAAAGTGCAGTCAACTGAAATCGTGTAGTGATATATAAGCGAAATTGAACTGAAATGGTACAAAAGGGAGACAAGACAACGGCAAGCCGATAGAGATTAGTAAATTTGATTGAGTTATCTTAATTAATCGCTTGACTCGAAACGACCCCTAGTTAGAGTAATAAGAGTCGAAATGAGTGATTTGATAAGTTAAGGCTTCATTATACGAACATTAACTAATAATAACCGAGTTAAGAGGGTTCTAGGTGTAGCGATCTTGCATATTCTTTGATAGATAATAAAGTGTTTTGTCCTGTTCATAGGTATTTTCATTTGGAATTTTGAACTTCTTGACTATTTAATTAGACTTTAAGAGGACTTCAAACTTAAATAATGAAGAAAAAACGTCATGAATATCGCTATCACTGATAATATGTTTAAGTTCATTTATGATTGGTAATAAATTTGGGCTAATCACTTTTGTTGTTCAATTTTTCTATGTCGTAACTAATAAAGAGGAGATAATTAAATGTATCATTCCTCGGAAAATAAGTATTTATTCCTTTTTGAAATCATATTTAAAAAATAAGTTGTTAGAGAGCGTAACAGCTACTGCTCGCTAAGCAAACAGAGTAATTTTTAATTAAATATTTGAGTGGGAAAAAAGTGTGTATTCTCCATATTTTAACACTCGTAAGATACACATTTCAGAAGAAAAACTACACTTTTATGCAAACAATTATTTCAAATTTTAATTTTTCTCTCAGAATACAGCTACAAATTTTAATATTTTTTAGCAATGTTTTTCTCATGTTCTTAGAACTGCTCAGCTTGGCTGTAATAATATTAATTATAGTTTCACGATTTTTCTCTATCAGACAACGATAAACAATAAAAAATAGTGGTATCCTTATTCTACTCTCAGAATTATCAAACGTATTGTAGAAAACAACCAGAAAATAATTCAACATTTTATATCGATTATAAAAAAAAAAAAAACTTAAGCATTTTAAATATGTGGCCTTTTGAAAAATGAAAAGCTAAGAAAACAACTGTTTTAAAATTTTGAAGGTAAATGAAATTATTCATCCCGCTGTTAAGGGAAATTCAAATAACTCTCGAAATCAATGATTACCCCATTATGCGGAGGCGTATTCACTGAGTCGTCTTGGCATTTCACACTAGTTGTGCTTTTACAAAGGATAAGGCACTGCTGTAAAACCTTAGTTCAAAAGAGACACTGAGAACTGAAAAAGCTTAAAACCACTGGTGCAGGAGATATTAACAGATACAAAAAAGTATCAAATGTTGAGGGTCATACATATATGAAAATGTAAAGTAATAATTTTCACTACATGTAGACAGAACAAGTAACTCTAAGCAAATCAACATTATTAAAAGCAAATATTAAATATACTTAAAAATCTATATTTAAGGAAGATCTATTCTAAATGAATTAAAATGTTACTTACATCTGCTTTGAAATATTTGATTTAAAATTAAGCAATAACCGAACTTAAGATTCGTTTATTTTTTTTTTTTTTCATCTTTTCATTTAAATTGAATGCATTTCCATATGTTCAGTCGTCATGATTGTTGGCACTCCCAGCACTTACCAGTATATATATATATATATATATATATATATATATATATGGTCGGGGTGCGTGAGAGAGAGAGAGAGAGAAGAGTGAGATGGAATCAAAGTATCTATATAAAATAACGTCGATGATGTATAATCAGGCCCAAATTCTTCTTCAAAATTGAAGCTAGTATTTAATAATATTCTGGGATCTCTAAATCTGTGATCTCTCAATATTTTGTGATCTCTCAATAATCTTCTGTGATTATTCGATCATTGGAATTTTTATTCCGTAAAAGAACAAGAATCGATATAAATAAAGCAGGGTTATTATGGAGCTTCTAAAGCGTTTCCCACTTCTACTAATACTTTGGGGACATTAAATATAAATATATTTGATTTGAAATCTCTCCTAATGAGTGAAACGTGATTTATGTAGATTAGATTAGAATTATTGAAGAGTAAGAATAGAATTTAAGGTATGCATATGTAAGCAGAGAAACATTTAATAAGGTAATTGATAGTTTAGTTAAGTGGTGGCGGAGACAGTAAACTGAAGGTATCATTGTAAGACATTTGTATTTTACCTGCGCTGAGTAAAGGGTTTTAGAAATGAACTTGCATTTTAAGGATACGAACCTTATGTAATATTCTACAAAAACTCGAATCCTATAGATTCCTATCTTACAGGTAATTAATTATTTTAAATGTTAGATTCGGATTCGTATAATGTATATCCACAGATAGATTTTGCTAGGAATCGAATTTTGATTTTTCATAGATCTAACTAAAATACTTTCATCATCATGTTTGTGTGACTTTCTATTCAATGTCTTATTATTTCATGACTATTTTAAATAAATTTAAAAATAGAAAATGAAGGAAAATATATCGGGAGATAGAACCAGGAATAAAATCCATTCCGAAAGTTGTGATTAATTTAATCCAAAAATTAATTTAGAAAATATCAATTAGTTTGGAATATGTTTCCAAGGCATATTTTCTAAGCGTAGATTAGAAAATTAACCCATTATTTTAACCATGATCCCTCAGCTCTAAGTGACAAAAAAAGATCCTTTGTACCCTTAACAGATCCACAGCAATGAAGAAAATACCCTTCAAATCAAGCCTGATCCATTGTCTGGGGTCTACCTTCCATCTTTCTCAACAAGTTTCGCGCTGGAGTCTGAATAATTCAGATCCAATCCGAACCTTAGTGAATGCTTCTATTGAGCCTTTCATACGGCTGCATTCCTCAGGCAAAAGGTAGGAGGGGGTAGGCGATGGGAGGAAATACAAAGGATTACCGCCAGATCTCGTGCGAAAGGATCAATTTGGGGCCTCTCATTGAGCGAAGGACGATCGCCTTAATTAATTTCAATGCATTAATTAGCGTAATCCCTTGTAAGGCAATTAAATGTCCGACCGTCCACTTGATTTTGTCGTCGGAACTCTTTTAATTCCATGGAACCCCCTTTTCCGAAAGTGAAAAGTGGCGATCATTTGGAGCCTGCTCCTGCTAGGAAAGGAAAAGGGAGGGGATGTTAATTTAGTAGTGTTAGGAATTCGGGAGTTTTGTGCTGGGAGAAGAAGGAAATGGTTCGATTTCTCTACAGGGATATTATGTGGGGGTTTTCTGTTTGAGAATATTTGGCTCGTTTCGTATTCAAGTCCGCAAAAGCTCGTCTGTTAATATTAAAGAACAGGATATGCTGTACATTAATTAATTCAAGTTAATCATAAAGTTTTTTAAAAATCTAGGAAAAACGCAAATCTAAGCAATTTTGTTGTAACATTCAAAAATATGGAACGTGACATTAAAAAAATGTTTAAAACAAACTGAAATTGAAATACAAAAAAAAAGTTTGAATATAAAAAGGATAATTAATCTAAATATTCATTTTGGTTTGATTATAAAATGGAAATTATGCTGGATTTTTCTTTTCTTGAATGGGTGCCTTGTTTCGTCTTCTATTCAATACCTCTTCTGGCAATATTAAAGAACCTGTCTTAAATTTGAGACATTTTGTCATCGTATTATTTAAATTTATCGTGAATTTTTTTAAAAAAATTAGAAAAAATGAAAACAAAACAATTTTATTCTAACATTCAAAGTTAAAATTATAAATTGAACATTAAAGTTTAGGGAAAGAAATATGGAACGTGATATTGTGCAAAAAAAAAAAAAAGTGCGGATACAATAAATTGGAATTAGAAAACAAAAAAGTGTTTGAACATAAAATGGATATTTTAACCAAACATTCATTTTATTTTAATTATAAAGAGAAATTATATTGAGATTTGAGAATGAATGGCTTGTTCCATTTTCAATACAAAAGCTCGCCTAGAAATGTCAAAGAACATGGACTAAATTTGACTCATTTTGCTATCGTATTACTTAAGTATTTCGGAAGGCATTTTGTAATTCAGAAAAAAAGGGAAAACTAAGCAATTTTATTTTAACATTCAAAAATAAAAGTATGTTTACCATTAAAGCACAGGAAAAGAAATATGAAATATAATATTGTAAGAAAAGCTACAAAAAGCTGGAATTGGAGTACACAAAAGTTCAAATATACTCGTAAAAAAATAACTTATTGAAGCGTCCGTTTGGGCTTTAATTTAAAAAGAAAATTGTTGGAGTTTTCTACTTCGAAAGGGTGACTTGTTTCGTTTTCAATATAAATTTATCTAACTATAGGTCTAGCAATATTAAGGAACATGATCTAAGTTCAGAATATTTTGCAAATGTATTGTTTAATTTTGTTACAGATATTCCTTAAAATTTAGAAAAAAGAAAAACTAAGCAATATCGTTCGTCCTCCAAAATTAAAAAACAGGTTTAACTTTAAAATGTAGGAGAAGGAATATGATACTACAAAAAAAAAATGGAATCGTAATACAATAAAGTTTGTTTTAAAGAAAAATTGATGGTAAATAAAAAAAGTATTATATTTTTTATCAAAACATAATAAGATTATTTTTAGCAAATTTTACCTAAAATTTTTTTTTTGAATTTGAATTTTAATAATTTATTTCTAAATTCTATCCAAAGGATATGAATACTGGAATTTCAAATTTTATTGAATCCATTTCACGAGATTAATTTAAAATTTTTGCATAAGAACATAAAGCGTTAATCACAAATTATTCAGTTTACAAGATTAACGGCAGATGATGCTTATATCAGGCTGCGTTATTCTAACCCTGTCTTCACTAGGCTCGTCACGGAGAATCACATAGGCTGCTGAGTGTTAAATAAAACTGGATCACAATACCCTGCCGTGGTGGGGTGCGTAAAATAAGAGTATGCGGTGCCAGGTTATCATTTGACAATGAATGAAACTTACAAGTCTGTAGCACATAGTCTTTATACTTGTTTTTTCGAGGAAGTATTGTAAAGTTTTATTTACTACTAAGAAATAACAAAGATATCTAGATAAAATTTATTATGTCTATTAATTGAATTTTACATACATGATGTTGTAAATTACAGCTATTCATGATTATTTGGTTGGTTTTAGAAAGTTTTGATTGAAGTAACCCGCAGCATCATAAAATTTTATTATTATCTAGGAGCATCGTAAAGTTTTAATTATTATCGTGGAGTATCGTAAAATTTTAATTATTATTAAAAGTAATCGAGATAGAAATTTAATTTTTATTGTTTATTCTTAAGAATTTTCCGTATAGTCACCATGCAAATGTATACATTCCTGCTATTTCTAAAATTGTTTAATTTTTTTAGCAATTTTTTCTCAGTTTCTTAGAAATAATTCTCACAATCCATGATCATGGGTTTAGTTTTATTAGAGCTATATACACTGGTGTACAAAATTAAGGGAATTTTCTAATTTGGTTGATTATTTTTAGAACTACTGGACAGATTTTTATGAAATTTGGTTTGTACATAGGGCTTATATAATACAAAAAAAATCATTCAACAGTTATAATACACACGCCTGATCGTACGTGACACTAATCGGAGCCGCAAGGTATGAAACAGCAGTTACAGAATAGAACAAAAAAGGGGTTAATAGGTGATAAGATCCCGTCTTTCTGATATACAGACCTTGCACCGTGATTTTATGCTGCAAATAAGGGAGTTTATGAGTTCCTGTGTGAATTGGTCCCACTCGTTCAGCAACGCTGTTTTCAGGTCTTGAATGGTTCTCGTAGGGGGTTGCAAATTGCAATTGTTTTCCCCAGAGCGTCCCAGGCATGATCTATAAAATTGAAAACTGGAGATATGGCTGGACAATCCATCCGGCGAATACCCTCACTTTCTGAAAATTCGTCAACCAGAAGAGTTCCATGGGTTTCACATTGTTATCTATTAAAAGAAAATCAGGACCAACTTTAACCCTGAAAAGGTTAACATAGGGCTCCAAGACCTCATCCCTATACCTCTCAGCAGTCACAGTGCCTTTTTCAAAGACATGGAGGCGTGTACGACCATCCAACATGATACTTGCTTGCACCATCAACCCTCCGCTGCCATAATAGTCGATTTCTCGGACATTGGAGAGCAGGTAGTGGGTTTCTGGTTCTATCCAAACGAAAGTACGTCGAGAATCACTGATTAGGCTCAACCAAAACTCATCAATGAAGAGAAGAGTCGCTCATTGATCCCTGCCCCAATCTTTTGATCTCTGCACCATTTTAAGCGGACTCTACTGTTCATAGAACTGAGCGGGATGCAAACAACAGGTCTTCTTGCAAGCAGCTCTCTCTCATAAAGCCATCTGAGAGACCCTTCAAAATCACCCTTGAAACTCGGGTTCCTGTGGCCGCAAAATACTCATAAGAGATCCGAGAAGCTGTAGCATTCCTGTTACGCCTCGCTATAATGGACAAATGGCGATCTTTTCTGGTCGTCGTGGCTCTTGGACAACCTCGCCCATACTTTCTCTCGACGGATCCGATATCCTTAAACTGTTTCCATAAGTTGGGCACAACGCTGGGTGTTAAATCAAATTCTCTGCAAATCGGGATTTGAGACTGACCTGCTTCTAGCCTACCCACAATTCACCACCTCATTCCATCATTTAAACGTTGGTAGTTACTCAGTTTTATTGTTTGCATTTTAATACAAGTGATTCTGCAAAAAAACAACACGAAATTCGGCGAAATGCGCATGCGAACGAAATACGCGCGCTTATAAATCCGGCTTTTTGATTAGTTTTCCGCCCCCCCCCCATACGTATACGCTTGCATATTCGACGTTCAAGAGTTTCGTCTTTGTTTCGAAGTAGTATTTTAAAATTTAGTTCAATTTTTTTCTTGAAGTTCATCAAAATATGCAAATTCTCTTAATGTTGAACTCCAATGTATTTATATTCTTTTAAAGAATTTCTTACAGGCACTAAGAAAATTAGTAAAAAAACAGTTACATCTAATTTTCTTAAAAAAATAACCAATTACCTAAGCCTTTATTCACAAAAACGCATAATTTTTAAGCTTATTAAGTTAAACAACCAGAAAAATATTACAAAAAAACTTCATATTGATGTTGCAAAATAAGCCTTATCATTTTATATATAGATACATTATGAAAGATAATTAAAAATAAAAGTTAAAGTTTCGAAGGTCCATGAAATGATTTCGCACGCTCTAGCCTTAGAGAGTGCGTTACCCTAGAACACTAGCATGTTTATAAATGTTGCTATCACTAGAGATACGTAAAATTTACGCTCATGTAAAATTCGTTTTATTTGCTTATATTGCATTAGTTCTGTTTTGAAATATAATGAAAATTGTTTGCTTTTTAAATTTAATAAAATTTTTAATAACTCACTAAAATGATTCAGCTGTGCTATGAAATTATATATGTATATACTCAATGCCAAAAAATAGAAAGTAGGTATGTTAATGCAAATTAAGAAATCGTTTCGTCTTTGTTAGATATGCAAATGAATAAAGTGTTTTCTGAGTCCTGGCCAATGATGTCAGCAAACCCGTGACTTACCACGCCACTAAGGACCCTTTAAAAGGTTTTCCCCAAACACTTAATTTCAATGCTTTTGAGAGAATTCACATCCTAGGATTGCATGAAGACGAATGTTCATTACCATGGATTGCTCTAAATAGGAATCGTGAGGATGTTAAAATCTCACTCTGTTGTCGTAATTTGGTACGAGATAGTTCAAGCGGAGGTTCAAGGAGAGCAACAAGGGCAGAAAGTTAGTTAAGTCGAAGAATAGTCCGGCAAGCACGAAGCACACCAACTACCATAATGCAGAACATTATGCGAAATGCATGATCTTTTAAGTGCCAGTATCATCATCAGGCAGCTTCATGCTCCTAGATTGTTTTCGCGGAGGTCATTAAATATATTGCTCCTGTCACCACATCTACGACATCAGACACTGCAAAAGTAACATGAAAAGGAAGCATGGAATCAAGTGAAATGGCTGCAGTGTCCTTTAGTGATGAATATCATTTTTGTCTTGGTGAGGATGATAAGCGAACCTGTGTATGGAGGCATGGACCTCAGCGCCATTATAGAAGATTTGTTGTCACTTGTCACACATCCAGGTAAAAGTGTAATAGTATGGGGAGGTTTCGTATGATGCCTGATCACCATTTGTCTTAGAGCCTTCGACAGGTGGCCATTCCTTTAGTGAACACCTGTTGCAATCTTCTATTTCAACGAGATAATTCTTGCGTTAATACTGCTGCTATCTCAAGAGCTTGCCGTGCAGCCATAGATAAAATTTCATGGCCAGCAACGTCGTCAGAACGGTTGGTCAAAGGAAACATGTGAGATTCTGTAGGCCATTCTGTTAAGACTCCACAGTTGCTACAAAACGGGCAATAACTGCATGTGAAACTCAATCCACGCGGGATGAGTTTAATCAAAACACTGTTAAGGTATTTAAAACTCCCTGCAACGACTTGGCAGAATTTATTAGAAATAATGATGGCCCAACACCCTATTGAAAGTTGTATTTTGACCAGTACATTTTGTCGTACTCACGTTTAGTTTTTAATCCTAGTTGGTGTGAGTATTAATTTAATGTAAACGTCATTTCCATCAAATTATTCTTTCTAGCTGCAACTTCTTATGACGATGAATGCATTTAGAAAGTCCTTATAATTATAGTAAAGTAATAAGATGTTTTACGAGTTTTTGTTCACTTTTATGGAGAAGTTTTGATGAGAGAGAGTATTTGGCATTGCTTGGAGAAGTACAGTTCTAGCATCATTAAGACCATTCAAGTGGGATCATGGATTTCACTTCAAGTACAAATCACAACGGGTAATTTCTAAAAATGATTCCATGCGGAGAAAGGGGAGGAGGATGTTTCTATTAAGGAATGAGGTCAAACATTATTTATATAGTTTGTGGCAAAAGAAAATTAGATATAAACTTCACTGACATTCTAGTTATAAAATAACTGTCATTTAAGTAAATTAAAACTATGTTCATAACAAAAATTTCAATTTACATATTAATTGTTTTTTGCTATAACTGTTTAAAACTTTTCCTCATTTATACTTTATAGTACTTTTAAAATACTATCTTAGACTGTATTATCTTAACTGTTAGCATATATTAGCGCATTAATGAAATAGCAAAATAGAAAATTAACCATAGATGCTCTGAGAAGTTGCTTAATACTTTTGAGTTAAATGAAATTGCAACAATGACAACAACAAGGAATCCATTAAAATGAGGTTAAGTAATAAGCGAATCTTCATCACACGTGATTTTACTACAGCTCCTTTAATAATGGATCGCTTGTGATATCTCTTCTAGATATAGAGGATATATAATTCTTATTTTTCTTTTTATGAAATTCAGATTAATTTGTTGTTCGAATGATGTTACAATTTCCTGTTAAGATCAGACACTAATGCTTATTTCCTTTCCGTTTTATGTACAGGAATCATCATTACAGGTCTCTTTTACTGAAATTTATAATTTTTTCAGCTCAAGAAATTTCAATCAACCAACCGTAATGTTTTTATAAAACTATACCTGAGACATAGAAAATTCCCAAACATTTGCCAGGTAAGGAATAATGTGAACTTTAAACTTTAAGGCTACAAAAATTAAAATTCAAACGTAATTTAATGAAAATATTTTCTGTTCATTTGATGATAATGGTTCTTTACTGATTTTTATTTGGTTATCAAAAAGTGCTGTATAATTGTGTTTATATTGAAACATTTCAACATCAACGTCTTCCAGTTCCCCCTAATTTCATGAGGAAGTGCGTTTCCCCACATGTGGCTCATCCAGAGAGAATAACTCGGGCGAGTCATATTTAATGCTTTAATGAATCCTTTTTATATGCTTTGATAACTTTTCTAACCATCATATAGTAGTATTGCATATGGTTTCTTAACTCCAGGTTCAAATTGAAATTTTCTACGTATTTTTTTAAAATAATTTGTTGATAGTAGTGGAGGATTTTTTCTCAAATTGTTTATTATCGTGGTTTGCACACAGCTTAATGATTATCAAGTGAGTTAATCTGATTAAAAGAGTCATACAACTATTAAACGCAATAAATCGGGTTGGTTTTCGAATCTTCCTACCCTTTTTTAAAAAACTTCGAGTGAAATGAAACAATTTTCTTGCATGTACTAATTTCTAATTTGTTCTTTGATAAACTAAATATAAATACTCAGAAAAATCTTAAAAAAGTATAAAATATTGTTCTTAATGTGATAATGCTTTGTTTTCGCATTAATTAATAGTAAATTGATTTTTGCGCAAAATATTAAAAAATCGCGTTTGCTTCAGAATACATTTTGTTTTAAAATATGTAAACAAATGCTTAGAGATATAATTAAACTAAAAATATTTAACATTTGGAGCAGTTTTTATTTTTTTTAAGTTGATAAAAATTTGGTTTTAAAATGTTTCACATTTTAACATGTACCTACCTCTGAAAAGATTACAAAATATATACTAAACTGAATAACATACAAAATACTATGCAAAAGTAGATGTACAATTTTCGTGAGGTTATCTTAAATATTGTTTTAGATACTTGCACTAAATGATGAAAAATCTCATTTTAAGAAAATGAACTTTCAAATTTTTAGTACAATACACTCGATTAATAGTTAGCCTTTTTAATTATATCTCGGGACATAATTGGAATAATTCTATGAGGTTTGTCTTAAAGTATTCAGAAAAATGAACATTTAAATATATATCTTTTTGCAGAAAATCTATTTTTTTTAAAGCTTAAAAGTCGTGAACCCTTTTAAACTACTACGAAGATAAGTATCGCTTAAATATTTCAGAATCAAGTTCTTCTGATTTTGAATTTTTTCTGAAAGCGATAAAGGTTTGGACTCAAAAATCCCAAAGAATGTCTTTAATGATGTCCATTGAATATAGATATGCGAAATGCAATTCTAATGAAATTTGTGTTTCTTATAACTTCTGTGATGATTTTTTTCTTCTGATAGTGACATAATTATTTTACAGTATTTTAATGATGGAACGTTTGAATTCCTTGAGATTAAGGAATTTGCTTTACTCCTCAATTATGTATCAATAGTACCGTCTTGTTTGAAAGTACTTACTTATGAAACAAACAATGTATAAAAAGGGACATTTTTGAACCATAAACTGGGGATAAATTGCACCTGGAAGAAGTTAAAATAGATCTCAATTTATTGAATGATGTCATCTTCTGTAAATGGTTTTCTTTTTATATAAATTCTATATTGATTTATGTAGACATACATTTGACATTGTTGAGAAAGAAGAGATGAGAATTCAACAATTCATTTAAGAAAATTGAGGAAAGTTTTTACGCTATACTCTATCGATATTTTAGGGTTAAACTGTTGTATTTATTTATATTATTATATATAATCTATAAAGAATAATTAAAATAAATATTCATTTTGTGCTTAATTTTGTTATTCCTTTTTCAATAGTTTAATTGCTATAAATCATTTTTCTCTGTTCTGCCTTTATTCAAAACTTTGAATAATCGTGAATTCATTAATAATTATATCTGTTATAATTAAAATACTGTTATTAAAAGATGAAATTCTATTTATGGATAGTTATCGAATTTTTGCACACTTTAATGGTGGCATAAATGATAATTTAACAAGAATTTTCAGTTATATAAAAACAAGCAAAAAAAATCATCTAAAACTCCAATAATGATGAATTAAATCAAAGATAATTTACTGAATAAAGAACAAGTCTATTATTACCTTCTTTATCTTTATATCGTTAGATTTCATTGCAACTCTTAAAAATTGCGTATAATTGTTAAAAATCGAATCGTTACGGTGTTGTAAAAATGAAGAAAATTAGAAATTATAATTAAAATTTTTATACACAAAGAAATATGCATTAGTATGGACGTAACAGTCTTCTTTACTTCGTTTTCAAAAACGCATTTTAATTCGTAAAGAGTTTCAGAGCCAAAATAAACGTATATATTTCCGAATATTCAAATTATTATTTTTTTAAAACACTACTTCTTGAGTTCTTAAGAATTTATTGTATATACGAAAATAAAGATTAAAAATACAGTACCTTTAGAAAAGTTGTACCCCTTTTTCCTAGAATAGATATGTGCTCTGATAAAATTAGTGATCTTTTTTTCTCATTAACGAATAACATGTTATGGGTGGATCTCTATTCTTTTTTTACTTTGCTTAATCTTCTTGAATTCGTGTTTTTTTCTTCTTCTTTAGACGATTGAAAGCCACAGCATGCTTAGTTGTAGTCAAACATGTTGATTATACAATAAATTTAAAAAAAGAAAAAACATAATGAGTTTCAAAAAATATACCTTAAATGATTCAAGTTTCAGGAGAAAAGTGTGAAGATATTTTAATTACCAAGAAGATTCTTTTACAATTATTTCTTACATTAAGAATGATCATTATGTATACCAATTTTTCCCTTATTCTAAAATGTTGTAATTATTCAAATAAAATAATAAAATAGGTAATGGATTTTTGTATTAAAAATATGTTCTCTCCCGTACACGTTTTCTCTCTCGTGCACTTACTCTCTCGTGTTCTTGATGTATCAAATTATCATTGAATTAAATACTTTTTTGTGATGTAACGTAAAAAATAACGTAAAAATATTTTATAAGTAATATTTTAAAAATAAAAACTATCTTGATATTTAGTAATATTATCTTAATTTTCAACAAATATATGAATAAATGAAACGTGTATACCACTTTTTATAAAAAACAATAACATCACAAGATTATTTACATAAAAGCTTAATATATATAGTAATAAATATTACTCTATTTAACTGTGTGTGTTGGAGATATATTAATATTATTTAGGGAAATATCGATTCATGGAAAATATTCAATGATCTTCAGAAAAAGAGAATTATGTTTTTTAAAATTAATTATTTTTCAAAAGCACAAAAACAATTGATAACTTTAGTTACATCCTATAAACTAACCTGGTGCGAAATTCCATTTTTTAATGTGAACAAAAAAAATTTTGAAATTTGTTAAAGAAATATTGGTAGACCCTTAGTTTCTTAACATAGCAAATATTTTCGCTTAGTATCATTTTAGGTATTTCCCTTTTTCCTTACATATCTTGTTTAACCGAATAATAACATACCTAAGATATATGTTTGAGTTTAAATGTTACTTTGCCGCTGTGTTATTAAATACAAAGTAAAATAAATTAAAACTATATAATATTTTTAAAAATTTCATTGTTGCTTAATTTTATCCTTTTAATTAAACTGTAATTAATATAATTTGTAATGTGAATTATTCGCTAACTGGGTTTATTTTCTGATTTTTTATTTAAATTTTCAACTCCTTTCCAATCAAATGAAACGTGATTAAGCAAATTAGGTAAACATAAGAATATATGAATGAATTTGAGAAATTAAAGGCAACTGAGAATTGAATATAGAATGAGTTGTTAGAATTGGTAGTGAGGAACTGGTAATTGAAGTAGTATAGAAATTGCATTATCAGCAATTGACTGACTTTGACTAAGGACCCTTTGTGGAGTGATTCAATATATAAAGAAAATGCATTTCCCGTTCGAAGCCCTTCAACCATGATAATATTACTTCCTCGAACTCGAGTTATTCGATAAGATCTAATTTTGATTATTATTCTAAGTTACAGTTCAGGCAGGTTGAAGTTTAATAGGCCGAAAGAAACATAGAGTATTATTGCTTCTATAAACATAAAAATAGTAGTGAATGAGTTTAAAGAACTCATAAAAGTGATGGAGAATTGAATATAGGTGTTAGTAATGAAATTAATATTGAAAAACAGGAAACTGGTGTAGGATAGAGAATGTAATCTTAACAAACTGACAGAGATTGAAAATTATCCGGATTGATTCCAGTTAAGTAGGAATCGAAAACCCCTCTTAAGCTCCTAGTATTTCTGGTTAAACTCGCTGGAACACGAATGAGTTGATAAACTTGAACTTAGTTATTCATTCTTAACTAGATTGTGAATGCATTGAGGATTAGTGGACAGGGAGAAAGACCGTTTATTAAGTATTCGTAATTGAAGCAGAAATAAAGGGTTGAATTCTAATCAGGATGTTTCTTCAATTAAGTTTTACAATACGTACACCATTTAGTAACTTAGTAATAATGACTGCAGAAACTAATAATAGAGATTTAACATAAGTGCATCAGCCCGCTACATGGCGGGGAACTAATGATAGAGATGAACCGCAAATTTACAAAACAGGTTGAAGTATAGAATTTTAAACATTTATTCAGATATTTATCAGAACCCTTTTTATACTGAAAATAAATATACTAATTTGATAATTTCACTTGCAGTTCTAAATATTTATAAATTTTGATAAGCTGAGAATTATTTGAATATTTACCCTTAAATCACCCGATTAAAAAAAAAAAAAACTGCTGCAGTAATTGAAGTAATGCTTTAAAATATTATAAAGGAAGGCATTTGTTTTCTTTCTTTTTTTTATGTTAATAATTCGAAAAAAAATTAACAATATTTAGACCAATACATATGATTTCTTACTTTTTTATTTATAAGTGCTTTAAATATATTTAACTATGCTAAATCCTGTAACAAATGAGATTTTAAGACTGTTTTTTTTTTCATTTTTTCCGCAAAAAATCTAAAAAGTTTTACATGTAAAATACCTATATCATGATATAGTAGTAGTTTTTCGTTAAGAATAATAAAAATATCCCATTAAAAACAACCTTATGTCATTCATGTAGGGGAAGTCAGCAGGATCACTCATGTACCTTCTGTAAAACTCGTTTCACTGTATGATCACACATAGTTCAGCGAAAACAGCATACAGAACTCCCAGCAATAACACTACGTTATATTCATTGAGTCTACGTGGTAGTGAAAGGGAATAAAATTGAGAAAATATATGCAAATGTAATAATACACTTTTCAGGGAGCATATGATAACAGAATTATTTAAAACATAAAAATGGATGAGCAATTTGTCAATGTTTTCAGTAATGCATACTTTTGCATTTTAGACAATCGTAGAACTCAAAGTCCTCCAATAGTGAGAAAGTGAGGAGTGTCATTCAGTAGTCCTCAACAACTTTATAACAAGAATCCTGTTTAAAAATATAAACAGAATAAAAAAAATTTACTATAGATGTGTCAGCATAAAAGGTGAAGAAATTAAAATAAATTTGCTTAACAGCATCGAATTAGCATAAGTGCAATTTTTTGTGGTTATTAAAACATGGGAGAAAAATAATAAAATAAGGTGTTATTCTGGTTCAAAAAAACTTTTTGATTCTAATTGTTCCGAATAATCTCCCCTAAAATTATCAGAAGTTAACATAAAATACACTAGACACAATTTTTGAAAAAAAAAAAAAAAGAAAAACTTTTTTCCCTTTTCATTTTTTTCGATTCGATTAAAATCTGCAACATCATTATAAATAGTTTAGCTAAGCAGCTTTCAATTACATATCGGGCTAATATGTGGTTTAGATGAAATTTAAACCAATGTTACATAACATAGCTAATTAGTTTCGCATGAAAATAAATCACTTCAATAACAAAGAAAATCACTTTTTTCTATGAAGAAAAGGAATGCAATTTTAATACGTTTCAGGATAAAAAGCTCTCTCTTCATGCGAATATATATATATATATATATATATCTTTAAATAGAAATCATACTTACCCTCAAAAGCAACTCTATATACAGTTTAGTAAGGTTCAATAAATGCAAAATGAATAGCACGCCTATTTCAAAAATCTATATAAAGTCTGTTCTATCTTTCTGAATTACATAAAATTAAATTATATGAACAAGACAAATATTTAAAAAAAAAATTCTTTTCTTTTTAATTACCTGACATTTGGAAAATATTAATCTTTTAAAGGTTAGGTAATCTTTTAAAGTTTTTAACTTTTTAATCATTTAAAAATGTTGCATACTAATAACAAAAATGCGGATTTTGGATTTCATTACCATAAGCAATTTTTTGTTGTAGTTTCTCATAGATAATATCTTACTAAAGCTTGAACAATAATTATAATTTAATATAATTATAAAGGTGGGATATCGTAAAGTTTTAAATATTAGAAATAACTGAGATATTAGGTAAAATTTGTTCTGTTTATTAATTGCTCTTAATTGTATAATTCTGTAAATTACAGCTTTTAATGCTAATTTTCTTGGTTTTGAAATGCCTTAGATTGAAGTAATCCATAGAATTGAGACGATAAATTCAATCTACAGAGCTTTACAAGAACAGTCTCCAAATAGTCAACAAACTCTGAGAAATCTCTGGATGCCGATTATGTGGAGAAGTATAAAGAACAATAAATAAAAGAAAGTTTCTGTCTGTAAACATTCTTAGAAATAATTAAAAATTTACGATATCCTGCGATAATAATTAGAGATTAATGATACTGCTGGTTATTTCAATCTACGGCTTATTGAAAACAAAATCATCATGAATAGCTATTATCTACAGTATTGTGTACATAAAGATAAATTAATATTTAGAATAAATGTTATTCATGTATCTCGGTTATCGGTTATTTTCTAGAAAAATTAATACTTTACGATATTTTTTGGTAAGTAAAAATTTGTTGTAATTTCTTGTAGCTAATTTCTTATGAAAGCTTGAAAAAGATTATATTGTATAAAGTTTAAGTAGTGTAATTCTACATTGTATAAGTAATATAATACAATATAAAACTTTATATATAAGTACTATAAAGTTTAATTTTTACAATGCATGTTTGTATTCTGGTACAATATATCACGAATATTAAATTATTAATTTCATGTTTGATAAAAATGGATTACTGATATTAAAATTAAAATGTCACATTCAAATTTACAAAGAAATATTAAATCAAAACCCTATACTTTGTTACGAATCAGTACTAGTTTGTGATTCAATTCAATTCCTTTAACCTCTTTCGACTAATGCTTTTTACCTCTTCGACTAATGCTTTTTACCTCTTCGACTTTGTTAGACAAAAAAGAAAGAAAAGATTATTTTTTTCCTATTAAGCTGAACAAAAAACCCGAAAACGCTCAAAGTAATTTTTTTCGTTGAAAATGCTCTCAAAAGACGATTTCCTCAAGACAGTGTAGTCAACTCTGGCTAGAGAAACGCTGAGTTAAGGTACTAATAAAGGATTCAAAGCCACATCCATTCAAATATTTTTCTATGCAAGCACGTAGCAGAGTCGGTTATTAGGACTTTTTCTCGTAATCATCGCTTTCAATCACGCAAAAGTAAGCAATAGCGTGCCTCCCTTTTTTCCCACAATGCGCGGTTTCCATCAAAAACGCATTAGATCTTCAGTCACCATTTCCTACACACGGGGCTTTTCGGCCTGTTTCCTCATTTCTCTTCCTCTCTCTCCTCCTCTCACCTCTCACTTTTTTTCTTATTTTTTAGTTTTTATTCGGGGGCTTAATCGCGAGTCCCAAAGAAAAATTGATTCCCTCTATTGAGGAAGATACTTTGTTCCCTAATCGGGCCGATTGTGCAGAGTTCGGACGTCACTTTGTGGTGGCGACGTCACATCCGGACAGTGCTGACTTCCGGTGAGCGTGGCACGTGAGGTTTCCGGCAGACATGAGAACGGGGTGTCACGTGATCGAGATGTCTTAATGTACGCGTTTGTGGTTGGGTCTGTTAATGAATGGTGACTCCACGCGATGTGTGGTTTCGGCGTTCACAGGAAAGGGTTAAGAATAGTTAGTTATTTATAAATTTGGCCTTGACACGATTAGCTGGTTTTCTTTCCAGTTTGGAAAAGTTATAATTGGCAATTAATGACATTGTTACTATTATACAGATCCTAGCATCCTGTTAAGTTATGAATTTGTGTAACCTTTATACAGATTTTGAACTTATGTGAAAAAAATATCACAGAAAATTTGCCGTATCCACCTTGTACTTTAGTATTTGAGATTCCAAATTAATCACTTCCATAAGAAGCCCCGTTCTGAATTTGACGCAATGATCAGCAGTGTATCAGAAAATGAAATTTCTTTAAAAAAAATCTGCATACGTGCAATAAATCAAATATAAACCATACACTGTAAAATATAAATCCACGTTTTATTATTCTTCAAGGAAAATTAGAATTGCTGATGATTCTTCTGTTTGTCCTCCTTTATATTCCATTATTATTAAGATTATTTTAACTAAGCTCTTCCAAATTAGCTTTTAAATCAATATATAAACTATTAAGCATATTATTTCTTTTATCTAGAAATGCGAAAATATTTTCCCGATATTACTTTCAGATAATGTAAGGCACATAATTCGTTTAAAAATTAATATTTTCTTTATCAATGAATGGGAGCCATGGTATCTTGTATCTTTTGAGTACCTGTAACCTAATTTTTTCTGAAAGTACGAAAAACACATAGAATAAATAAAATCTAGAAATCGTTGATATTTGGAAGAATATTTTTTTTTTCCATTTGGGATACAGAACAATTTATTTACTTACTCTTAAAATACCATACCTTATGAAAAGTAATAAGTGAACAAATATGAAATCAGTTTCTTCTATTTTATACTATGTTAAAAAAAATTTTAATGCGTCTATTAGAATTTTCTTTAAGTGGGCTTTGGTAATTTTGTTGGAAATTTCTTAATTTCTAGGGTAGAATCAATGATTAATTATTCAACAGTGTTACAAACAAAAAATAGTTAGCAGAAATACAAAATAGATTGCTTAAGGGAAAATAAGGGATTAATAGAGTCGAAGTTAATTGAAATTAAAAGGTTTGAAATATATGCGAATCTTATTCATAAATAAAAATAGAGGAAATTTTTTCAAAAAAAATTAATTGCATCTTTTTATTTTATTTATTTGTTTACTATTGTTGTAAGATTTATTATTAGATTTATTTATAATTAAATCCACTTTTACGAGTTAAATCCACTTCTAAGTAAAACTGAAAAATTCATTCCTCATTCCTATTAACAACAATTTTGCACCAGATCTTGGGCCAATGGTAGTTGTCTAATATGTACAAATTGTTTGGTTACAAACTGATGAGGAAATATTATATAATTGCTTAGTAATAAATTAAATACTTAATAAAATCTAATTCTACGAGCAGAGATTTTATTGTAATTATTATAGACCCATTGAAGTTATTTATTTTAAATGGTTACTAAAGAAAGAGCAGTTGAATACATTTTAAAATAACAGCATACTGCTTATGAAATTGTCTTAATTGTCTTTTTCTAACTAAATGGCACTTTTGACGAGTCACTGTTATTTTATTCTGTGATAAATATTTTGCCTTTTCCATACACTCTGAAGGAACATTTATGTATATATAAAGTTTTTCATGAAACAAATATTTCGTTGCTTACGATGAGGAACAGGTAACTAGTTGAGTGATATCTGTTGATTTATCGAAAAATTTATCTTATTAAGATATTAATAACTTCAAGTCAATATATATATATATATATATATATATATATTGTTCGACAATATTCTAAAACAAAAGTTGGTTTCGAAAATTCCTTCAATCTCTTATCTCCTCGTAATCCATATTTTTGAGTTTTATATTAATCTTACAGATTTGTAACTGTCCTTTATAAGTTTAGATTATTATTTTTGTAAATGCAATAAAATGAGCCAGAAATAGTAAGGTATAAAGATTTGCATCGGATTATTTTTTTCTTTCAATTTTCCTAAGAATTTTTATGTATAATCTTGTTATTCGTCTATATATTTCGAGTTCTCTGAAAAATATTTAAAAGCAAATCGTAAGAGATCGGAGGAAAAAATACTTTTCAACAGTTACTTTCTCTTTGTATATTATTCATATAGATACACACTTGATTACATTTAAATAATTATCATGGTCTAGAAAATGTTATTGATTACCATTAAATTCATGAATTCCAAATGGCTAGTAAACGAGAACCTTAAGCATTTCTAACATTACTATTCTTCAAAAATTCCTTTTACATCAAAAAATATTAAGAAAAACAACCGTTAGAAAAGAAAAATAATCTATAACACTGAATTATTTTTAAGGCATTAAAAAAATTAGGTTATATTCAGTTTTATTCATATTTATCATTTCTTCTAAGCCTTACTTTTTTATTTACCAAAACACGCTGCATTTTTCTGTCAAATACACTCGACACTTAAAGAGAGCTCTCTTACATTCTTTCTCTCTTCATCACCATTTTTCTTCCTATGCATCTTGCCCTTCAAAAAAAGAAAGAAAAGAAGCTACAGAAGTCATCCAAGCCAAACTTCTCAACGTCCTTCTCGAAAACAACAATAACCCCAAACACGGTAGTGTGCCTTAACACACATTCTTGCTGCTTCCTCCCAATTTTTTTTTTACATTTTTAGTATTATTATTTCTCTTTTTCCCTGCACTCACAGGCGCTAAACTGGCCATTACTGATTCAGAAAGACATAAAATATATGCACTTGCTCTAAACGCCCGTTTCACAAACGTCCTCTCTTTTCAGTGACAAAAGAGGTCCGGCTTTCTCTCTCTCTCTCTCATTCTTTAGTTCCTGACTTCACCTCTTCTTATTCAAGTTCTTTCTATATTCACGCGACGACGTTTTCCCAACAGGGCATGAAGGCGCCTCTTGGCCTTCCACATTGTTGCCCGACGACAGTGCCTGGCGCATTGTGTTCCTGCACTCGTTTAGGATGGATGTAGGCCTTTGGCGATGAATTGTTAATGGGGAAGAAAAAAAATGCCAACCTTCTTGGATTTCTATGCCTTCTGTTTAATGGGATATATTATGCAAGACAGTTGTAGCTAAAGAGGTTGAAGTAGGGTTGCAAGTCTTGTTTTCTGTTGTTGATGCTGTGGTGAATTTGGTTCTGAGATGAACTCCGATTCTTTATGTTAACATATGTACAAAAGAATGTACTGTCAGCTTGTAACTACATAAAGTTATTAATAAATCATTTGAAGCTTCAATTTTGGTAGTTAAAGAAAACTTATTTTAAACGAGTGTAAAACAAAGAAATCATTCGAAAGAATATCAAAGTAATCAATTACAAACATTCAAGTTGAGTATGAATTGTGGTACATCAATTTCTTATTTCTATTACTTCGAAACAATATTGCTATGGTATTCCATGCACTTTATCAAATGATTTTTTATGTTAAATTTGGCCGAAGGATTTAGTCTGGAAATACTTAATTTGTATCATGTCTTCCGAAATATTTCCTTAAACATCATGACTATGAACTACATTATTATCTTTATTAAAAAAGGATTTTTAATATTTTATATCAAATTCTTTCATTCTATGCATAAATAATTTTTGATGTAAATAGGACGGATTTTTCACTGCAAATTTCACAAAAAAAAAAAAAAAAATTGTAATGCGTTTCTGTTCTTTTTTGTTTCCTTCACCTCAAAGCTCTTATATCATACATTATGTAAATAGTTAAATAATATTTTTCTATTAAGATTAATTAATCGTAATCTAAATACATCTCATGCGTTTGCTACCTATTGAATGAAACGGACAATATAAATGTGTTCCAAATGCAACAAATCAAAAATTTTATCAAAGAATTGAGAATAATGTATGAATTGTAGCCATTACTCTTAATAAAAAGGATTATAGCATTGTATTATTTTCTTTACATGGATAATACATTTAAAAATACGAAGACTATATTTCAAAATTAATTATAAAATGGCATTTTGTGACTCAAAATAGCTCCAAAAATGTCTTTATCAAAAAACAAAATTCAAATTCGTAACACATTTTGAAACAGATAAATATTTTTTTCTGAGTACAATGGGATTCCATAAGTTATTTTCAAACGGATGTCTTATATGTTGATAGTTAGAAGAATGAATATTTATTGGGAATGTTTTTGGATTTTTTTTATATGCAGTATTATACATGTTACTATTGGCGTTAAAAAATTTAACTTACATTAATATTGGGAAAATTTTCCCCTTTTACGAAATATGTGTAAGCTTAAATCCCACTTTTTAACATAGCGTAAAAAACACGTTAAAACGCTCTACAAAGCAAATGTTAAATCTTATATGAGCAAAACCAATCTTGTTCCTTTTGCTTAAAGTTTAGAGTTAAAGTGTTTGTGTATGTGAACGAGAGAGAGAGCAGAGATAGAAACAAACCGAGTAACATAGAAAGAGACAGAAACAGATAAATACAAAGAGAAAGAGACAGAGAAGCTGGAAAGGACAGAGACATTAAGGCAGAAGTATAGGAAAACAGAGCACGAGACAGAAACATATAGAGACATAGACACAAAAACAGAGGAAGACAGTGACAAGGTAAAAAAAAACAGAGAAAATCCAAAGAGAGAGATAGAGGGCAGAAAAAGAAAGAAAGAAAGAAAGTCAGGAACATAGAAAAGCACACATAAAGTTACAGAGATATACAGACAGAAATAGAAGACACACAGAGCGAGATACCGAAACAGGGAGACACACACACACAGAAACAAAGAAAAAAAAGAGAGAGAATTACATAAAATGGATTCTTCAAAGCTTTTGCCCCGACAAAAATTTGAAAATGAAAAGAAAATTGAGGTGAATAACCATTTTTTCCATTTATTATTAAATGCTTGAGGAAACATCTTTCATTATTTTTCTTTATCATAGTATAATAATAGATTGAAATGAGTTTATTTGCTTATATTTAAGTGCATTATTTTACATATATATTATTTTCAATTTGCATAATACCTAAGACCCATGTCTTTAAATATACTGTGTTTTAATATAGAGCCAAGATTTGGAAAACAAATTTCATTAAAGATGTTTTTTTTAATGTATAAAATAAACAAGGCATTTTTCATTCATTTTAAAATCATTAAATCTATATTGCTCTCAAATGATACATCATAATCAACTATATCCACTTGTCCAATAACAACATGCATCAACGCCTGCAATTTTCCAACAGAATGTCAGGAATCATTGGATATTGGTCTGAGGCTTGCGGTGCTATAAGTTATGGAGATTTGAGTTTCGAGGAATTGGGCAATTTGTTTCAATAGTATTTTTTAGCAGTGGAGGGTATTTTTAACAGTCGAGAATATTTTAATAGCGTATAAGTTTTTAATAATGCACAGTACTGATTTAATAATGTGGGGTAATTTTAACAGTGTAAAGTATTTTTTCTTAATAGCATTTTCAATAATGTAAAATATTTTTAATAGTATCTTTAACAGTGTAGAGCGTTTTTGTTGATGTACGTTTGCTACTAATGTAAGAAAAGTAGAATTAACATCTTAAATAATATTTTTTTGTCAAAAATTGGTACTCTAAAACAGGGGTATTTTGCATATGAAATACTATTCTCAATTTATAATCCGGCTCCATTCTGGGCCTGCCATAATTTATTCGCATATTTACATACACTTGCAAAAGTCATAGATTATTATTTTAAGCCTTCTGCTTTAATGGAATAATGTATGACATAAAAAGTACATTTTTAGTAGTTTCAGATATTTCGTATGTTTGACATTTTATTTCCGTTATTGTACACATATAAAGCATTGCTTATTACTGCATACAAAGCTATGCATTGTATTTTATACAATAATACATAGCTTTTGCATATCTCTCCTTATATTAATGAAGAAGTATAAGCATAACTGTTTGAAATGAAAGAAAATAAACTTTAAAACATAATATTTTTTAAAATGTATACAATTTTTAACACAACATAACATTTTCTTTTAATATTGGAAAAAATTAAAACAATAATTTAAATATTAGAATATAAATTTAAAAAAAACATCAGACATTAATATTGGAAAAAAGCACTTTAAAAACATAATACTTTGATATTAATAAAAAATAAGCATTCAAAATTAATAAATGTATAAACAATTGTATATCTTTTTAAATGTTAGAAAACAAATTTTGAAACTTAATTTTTTTTAAAAAATAGAGAAAATTTTAAACATTACATGAGACTTTTGTTTGATAAGCTCTAATAAGCAAAAATTCTCTACATCAAAACTAAAATCTAATAACAGAGGATACATCATTTTCTACAGTGAATAGTTATCGTTACAACTCAATAATCAAAGCTGTGGATCCATCAGGGTATCCTCCCCCACCAGCCGCAAAGTGTCCATCCCTGGGGTCACCCCAGACGATATCCGGTTCTCAGCCATCCCTGCGGAACGACAGGCGACCCACACGTGCCCCCATTGGCTGGCATTCAAAAGTCACTCAGCTTTAGTGTGTTCATTGAACATCGCACTTGGGACCTGATGCGTAAAGCATTTGCCACAATGATCGAGAATCACAGATATTTGAGAACCAATAGATGCCAGTGATTATTTGTGTTTCCAATATAGCTCATCCTTATCTTGATATGAATATATTTCTAAGCGAATATAGTAATATTTCTAAATTCAGGGAAATTTAAATATTACTTCGGAACAATACCTTGTGCATAGATGTAGTTGCTCATGGTAAGATATCACATTATAATAAAATAATAAATTAACATAGAGTTAATATTTGAACGTGGCTTATGTTAAATAATACTAATGAGATAAATTTATGAAATTCGGATCATACTGATTTTTTTGTTGCAATTTTGTTGTTTTTTTAAATATAAATTTTTTTTTGAATCATTTGATATTTCTCTTCTTATTTTCTTTTTAGATATTATGTTTATAAAGTTTGTATTTAAAAAAAAATTGTACAACTTTTTTAAAAGTTATTTGAAACCAATAGATTACATAAAAAAATAGATCTTTTAAAGATTTTTTGCGGTTATTTTTATTATTACTATTTACTTTTCTATTACTGTTTTACAAAATTAAGATTCTTCAGATATTTTTCAATAACTGATGCCACTCGACTTAATCAATAGTAGGCCACTTTTTAGCTCAAAACTTGTCATAAATGTTTTACATCATATGTGAAACAAAATTAAGTAAAAGTCTTTAGCTGTACTCTTCAAGAATTTAAGTAAATTTTTTTTTTCAAAAAGGATATGGAAAAAATTGTGAATATTGCGTGATTTTATAAATACATTTTGTATTGTACTTATTGGAGATTCAGATTTATGAAAATCTTCATGAAAGTTTCGTTCCAAACATAAAGCTTGATCTCACTGATTTCAAAATGGTAGGCAATATCAATATAAAATTACTAACTAAAGATTTATTTAAATGGACCAACGATTGTATTTGTTGTATCCAATTTTCTTAATCACCACAAACATCCCATTTCTAAGATGAGATATACATTTGATAAACATTTTTAAAAATTTATAATGTTTATATTATCTATTACTACGTATACGAAATTCACAAGTATTGAATAAACTGTCACAACGGAGTTTGATTGAATGATTGCTTAATATCGTTGAACTTAGAATAAGGTGATCAGATTTTAACATTCGAAAAGCGGGGCACCATTAACAGTGGGGGGAGATCTTGATTAAAAATTTGGAACCTAAAAAATACCTACTTTTGTTACCTAAAAAATACCTAATTTTGGTACCTAAATAAATAACAAACATAAGTCATTTGATTAGCTTGTTTGTTCACATCCCTTATTTAACTAGCACCTGCACCCAGTACAATATGTAGAGAGACAGTTACGAAACTCAATATGCGAAGGCGTTACTTCGTGGACGACCTACAAACTCCTTACACCCTGACCCTTCTCCTCTCTAAAGTCCCCCTCCCTCATTTCCAATTTTTATATAAGATGTAAATCCTTTACAACAATGTTCCAAATGATACTAGATTGCTTGCGGAACATTTTGCCATAAGAATAAAATCTGTGGAAATGTACAAAGTGTTTTCTCATCATTTTACAGCTACAAAATGTTTTCATCGCTGCCAATGCCAAAAAATGCCACTGTTCATTAAATTCAAACAATGGTGGTCGTATTCTAGCAACTGATCAAGGCGAACTTTAATAAGCAGTTCCTGATAAACAATTCTCAACAATTATTTTTGTTATTAAAATTTAACATTATAAAAAATACGAAAATAACATAAAGCTCACATCCTGGTGAAATAGCTACATGGAAGTCGAAAACCGTATATTTCCATCCCGTTCTCAAGCCATTCCCTTGCTTGTCGTGCATTCCTTCTAAAAATCGGGACTTTCTTAAAACCCCACGGAACGCGGGATAAATTGTTAAAAATCGGGACTGTCCTGCTAAAAGCGGGATGTCTGGTCACCTTAACTTAGAAACAACACGGCGGCTAGTGGTGAAGTCTCTCGTCATTTCGAGTCATAATCACGTAACGAAGATGACTCATAGCTGGCACTTCCCTCTTCAAACTTCCACAACATACCAATGGGAGGAATTGAAGCTTCAAAAGATTTATAGTGCATCAGCCCCGCTATTTGGCCCGTCTTTAATGGTATCAGTATTTGAACTCCCGACTCGACGAAAACACGTTATAGTTCACGACCATAACCATTAGATTAATGTAGCCACTTTTTAAACTGAGAAATCAATATCATCTTAAAATTGAAATGACTAAAATAAATTCTTTATGATTATATCGTTTTCCGAAATAACACTTTTAATAACTCATTTTATAATCACAATTCCAATTTTCAAAATCAAAACCTAATGATTACCCTTAAACAAATAAATATTCCCCATCTATTGGAACTAAAAGAAATATATTTTCACAGCAGATGAGCCCGTGATCATGATCACTTGGCTTCTGCGGCAATCTATTGTGTTATACTAAGCTCTATCAAGATTTTCCCTTCAACGAATCTCGTAGACTTTTCTATATGAATTGCTTAAAATGAAAGCTCGCGTAATAAAATGAAACGTGATTTATGTACATTAAATTGTATTTTTTGAAATGTTGTGAATATGTGGGATGCATTAGATTTACGAGCAGCAAAAACGGTGTTAGATAGCCATTGGTAGAATTATTGAGATAGACAGTGAATCAAAGAAGGCTTCAGAATTAGCCATTTATATTCCAAGGAGTGACCAGATGAATCCTAGAAGAAAAAGGAAAAAGGCTTAGGACTTGAATCTTCAATTCCAGTTGATCTACAGACTCGAACCAGAGGGAGTTGATACATGATAAAATAAATTTGTATTCTAAAAGTTAATTTCAACGCGCTCAGGGAGATTAACTCCTGGGAAATCAATATTCAACCATTGAAGTTTAATAATTAATAAAGTAAATTAAAATTATTAGATAGCATCATTGCTTGACTTTTTCTCTTTGTTGGACAATTTGTTGACTCTTTATGATTAAATATAGTAATGACAAGTTGTACCTACTTGATTTAGTATTAGCTTCAACGATCACTTTTGCTAAATCTAAACAGTCACTGATGAGACAATAAGTTCATATTTAAATAAAGAAAAATTGGATAAGAATTAATGCATTTTATTGCTCGTCATGCTATGAATATGCAGAATTTCTCTTCCTCTCTCTCATTCTATTCCTCCTAAATGAGCTTGAAATCTAGTTTAAAAGTAATAATATATAAGAATTAAATCTTACTAATGCACTCTGGTTGTGACATTGGACTATTAAATATTTTCTTTTCAATAACTACGGGAATTTTTATCAATTTGAATTGCATAAAATTACAATTATTTCGTAATCAAATGAAACGTGATAAGGTAAATTAGATGAAAATAGAAGGAAAGTGAAGTGTATTAGAGATAATGATTTATAAATTAAAGAGACTGAAAGGAAAAGCTATGGAGTTAGAGAAGTATCTTAGTTATTTTTGTGGGTAGAAGATCAAATTCTAATTAAAGTTTTAAGATAAAAATCAGTTGTTTCTGTGAAGTGATTGAATCAAAACGAGTGAATTGTTAAGCTAAGATTTTACATTTAAATCATAATCTAGGATTGCTGAGTTAAGCTGGGATTCCAGAGAGAGCGGCTTTATTTATTTTCCACACATTATAAACAAAGTGTTTCAGTTTAATCTTACGTGTTTTAGTTGAAGTCAGTGGTTATTTTAAATTAAGATATAACGTAACAGAGCAATGATGAACGGGCGTTACAGGGTTCGAGTGAATCTTATTAAATTAGGTTGACGGTCCGAGCAATAAATTTGACTTCCTCCAATGCAACATCACTCAAAAAGAATCGATAACCAAGGATGTCTGTTACAGATAACCATTTGCAATTTTTACAATACGTTAACTGTAATTTCACTGTTAATTCCAGTATTCAATTCTTGATGTTTTTATGTGTATTTCCTTAAATCCTTAAGTTCAAACTATTCTGCGTATATGCCGCTTCTTTTGATCGGAAAGGAATTGGGAAAATAAACATAATACCAAAAAATAAACCCAGTTATTAGTTAAAGGGTAGGTCTGCTAATAGCCCACGTTGCAAAGTGAAAGTAATACCCAGCTGGTGTTTCAATTACATTTTGGGAAACTACATGAATTTATTATCGAACTAACTCAATATAGATTTGAAATTATCTCCTTTTTAAATCACCAGATTGATCCCTCCCACCGCTTCATTTCAGTTCCATTCCTACGAAGACAAAATACGAAGGATGATCCTCATCAACAACCAAAACTTCCCCACCTGCTGGAATCAACGATTACTCCCGCTGTATCCAATCTCCCTCGACTCATTAGACGAGAAGCAATTGCAGAACTTTGCTGCACAATTAATCGACACGTAAAAAAAACCTGCAGAAATCAAACTAGCTGCTACCCCCTGCAGGACGTGCGGACATTTCCCACCAGCAGTTGACATCATCGTTAACGAAAATGCGGAAACGCGGTCCACGAACGCGCGCGGGCTTGCCGCTGATAGCGAGCTTTTGTCAACAGTTCCTCCCCACTTGGTCTATCTCTGTGCCCAACCCCTCAGGCGTATTCGTGCACAACGTCACCCTGTCACGATTCCATGTACTAATTAAGTTGCGATGTTCCGTACGGTCGCTTTTTGGCTTAAGTGAAAAGTTGGAGGCCAAACGACGAGATTCCACTTAGAGAGATGACTCACCAAGGGTTAGAGAAAATTGTACACTAATGAATGGATTCAACGATGGATGTTTCTTCCCATAACTGTGCATGTCTTTTTTTTTCGGTGTGTTTGCTTGCTTTCGGGAGAAGATGAGTAGTTTTTAGGCTTCTGATTTTGTGGCATAAGTATGGTCGTTACATAACTACTCGGTGGAAGAGGGATTGGCAGTTTCTTCGAAAGAAGACACATTTTTAAGTCCTTTGCATCAAATTTTAAATTCATACCGTTAAATAATTGAAAAAAATATTACAAGATTCTATCAACTTCTGCAGTGTTTTATGCATTACAATATAAATGTTGTAAAATCCAAATAAATTTATCATCGAATAATCCGTCCCTTGTTTGTCGAATGTTTCCCTTGAATTTTACGATGTACTTTCAGAATGATATTTGAAGAAAGTTTGTTCCATTGAATATGTTGTACAAGGGGATATCTCGTCAAAGCTCAACTATCAATAAAAATTAACAAAACTATCTAAATAAAATTGACTTTGAGGCTTAATTACATATTTCTCCCAGCTTTCTTGCCTTTCGCAGACAGTAATTGTAGAACTTAGTAGATTGAATTGTTTTCTCTCCATATTACGGTTTTTTTTCAATATACGGCTTCCTGAAACCAAATAAATCAACATTAATAATTGTAATTTACAAAGTTATGTACATAAGGATCAATTAATGTACAAAACAAATTTTATCTAGATATCTTGGATATTTAACAATGATCTAAATTTTTCGATACCTAACGTAGTCTTATCTTCAGAAAATTGACCCCTTGAATTATAAATAGGCAGCGAAGATTTATCAAAATGAGGTTTTAAGAAAGTTTGGAGCCATAATTCTTGAGCATGTTATATTTAGTACATAATTATTTTAAATTATCTGTTTACTTACAATATTTTTCTTATTTTTAAACGGCATGCAATTATCCTTGCACGCAATATTATTTCAGCCATTTTTAAGATATTAAATCCTTGAATCAGTTTTGAATTAAAATCAAATACTAAGCAAAAATATAATAATAACTGAAAATGTTTGAAATAAAAAATGCATACAAAAGAGAAATTAGATCTATAAATACGAGTAATTACGGAAATTCAGGCCGCTACTTAATCATGTCTTTTGTATTTTCAATTTAATTTTATATATTTTTATCTTACTTTTAATATCGTGATATATTTTTTAAATTATTAAAGGACTAAAACATATTTAAAGTTTATTTATTTGTCAATATATTAAATATTTTAGACGGATCCTTTTTAATTTACCACTTTTATATACTCAGCAAGATAAACATTGTATTAAATGCAACTGAAGTAACCATACTTATCAACTCTCCATAAAGGAAGTTCAATGTTGAGGAAATCTTTATAAAAGTAACACATATTATATGGTATCCAGACATCCTAAAAGAGCGTAGAGCGGCATTTAACGCATGACAAACAGCAGATATTAAAAGAGAAAAAAGGGACCGATAAAACGTAACCTCGAGCTTAAATACCCCAAAGCGGGAAAGTCCTGAAATTTTACTGAACTTGCAAGTATTAGGAGCTTAGAACTAATGCCCAATTCATCTTTGCAAAACGAAGAAAAGCTAAAAAATTGCTGCTAAAAAGCTCATGGAAATTGGCTGCTAAGATTTAATGAGTATAAAAAATAGAATGTTGCAAAAGAGAAAGAGAATACGCAAACTCTCTCTCATACACACACACATACATATATACTATTATTCAAGAAGTAATTTTTTTTAACATTTTAGCACTATTTGCAGTTATATTCAAATTTCATTTAGTTTTAACAATTTTTGGAAGATGACATTACTATCTTTTGCCTTTTCAATGCATGTGTATAGAGGGTAATTAGTCCGCCATGTTTGGTGAATTTCTGAATGCTGTATTCATCATGTGAATTTTTTGTTATACTGGTATATATTTTATTCAAAAGTAATATTTTTGTTTCTCTTTATTATATTAAGTTTTGAAATTTTAAATTTCTATGCTTGGTTATCATTTCTTAAATGTCAACATTATGAATTTTTGTTTTTGATCTCTATTCAAATGTATCTTCAGTTTTATAATGTTTTTTAATAAAATATTTTGTTAATGAAGTAGTTTGACCATTATTTATGGAAAATACAGCTTACCTTTCTAAAGCCTATTGCAGCATTAAATGTAATATAATTTATTGTTTTACCTTTCTTCAATTTTGGGTTGATTATAGGTTTTATCAGTTTTTTGAAATGATTTTTCGATAATTTTGGTAGTTTGTTAATTTAATTTTTCGCTTAATTTATTTGCTTTTGGAAATTTCTATAGTATATTATGTTTTGCTTTGATAGTTAAATTTGAATATTTGTTTTTATTCATTTTTTCTTTCTTTACAATGTTTTAGGTGCTACTTTTTATGTATTGATGCATATATTTTAACTGAATGGTGCAGCAATGATTTAATACACAAAATTTTATATTTTAATTATTGAGATTACTTTCTAACTTATTTTTGATTAAAGTATTGATTTTTTATTATTAATAAATATATTATATATTTTGAAGATATTTGGTGGTATATTTTAAATGTTTTGTTCTATATTAGTTGTTTTGAATTTTTGGGTTTTAAATCTTAGAACGCATAACTATTTATTTAATTTTTATTTGATTTACCTTAATATTGATTTATTTACTAGTGATTTTCTTAAATAATAATTTTTTTCTCTTAATTGCTTTGCTTAAATCTTAGATATTCATAGATAGTTGCAATATGTTTGTGAAATTTATTGTTTGTGTTTTGTTTAAAAAGTAAATTTCACACACACACACACACACACACACACATACATATATATATATATATATATATATATATATATATGTGTGTGTGTGTGTGTGAATTATGTAGCTTTTTTAGTAAGAAATCATTAACAGTGTTAAGAGAAAGACTATGCTTTTAAATTTCTCAATCTTTTCAAATAGCAAAAATACTATTGCTTACATTGATTGAAAAGGTGAATTCAAATTTCAATTCCATTCACATACATAAAAATATATAGATACGCTTAGAAAATCACATTTAATATAATAAGAAAATAAAAAAATTTCTGCAAATAATATATTTGGTCTAGTAGTTTACTTTTTATATGCGTGAATATCACTCAGGTATTATTCATTTAATTATTCTAATATATTATGAAATCTTTAAAAAGGGTTAGTTAAACTTTTCACTCCGTATTTATATACAAAGATAGAGCTGTGCTCAGGAAATCACCGTTAGTGCTATAAGAAAATAAAATTTTCACTGCAAGCATTCCAACTGTAACTTATTGCATCGTTTTGACTTCGAAAGGTCTCGTGAAAACAGATTTCCCTCTTTTTTTAATCCAATTTTTCTCCTCCCTTCTTTAAAGAGAGAAAAAGAGATAAAATAATTAAATAAAAAATCGAAAATGCGTCCATTTAGAAAATCTCTCTAAGCAACTATTTTACAGATATATTTTTTATTTTTCTAAAAAAAAAGTTGCATCCTGCATTCAGGACACCTTTCAACCAACTCTTATTTGATCCATTGGAACTCAACGACCGTGAATTTTTTGGACTTAACGCAAAAACGCATTAAACCCTCCACCCTGCTGCAACCAAACACAGCATCAGCAGCACTACTGCTACGCAACTCAACTCAACTCGGATGGAATGCACAGCACTACAACTCCGTACGGAGGTCTTCTTTCCATATGAGGGAATCGAGATATGGCAAATGGCGAAGTTTGGGCACGTAAGAGTAGGGGTATGCAAGAAGGGGATCGTGGGAAGGGGAGGGGCCTGAGTCGAAAATCGTGCTTAATGTTTCGTGTGTTTGGCTGTTCTTTGATCAGCATGCAAAGTGTCACCTTCGAATGCCAGCAACAACTTCAGTAATGTTCTTTGTTTTTGGTTTCCTCAACACTTTAAGATTTTTTTTCTTTTTCACTCCCACTTCTTTTCTTGATACTTTTTTTTTCACATGGATGTGTGAAGTTGCTTTGTTAAGGGACCAGTATCAATATTGCTAAGTGTTTTGAGAGGTGGCTTTTGTAAGTAATTTAGCTTGATGTAGAAAAACATACAAAATAAATAAATATTGATGAAAAAACTAGAAATCTTACGGCATTTGCTTAAAATTGATTGTTAATTTTCACTGATTGGGAGTGATTGCTTTTTCGTGCCACACTTGGACACAGCAAGATGGCTACTGTTGACTGACCTCGTAATTTTGAAACTCGGTCAAGTGAAGAATATGAACTGGGACCTTCCTATCACAATTACCGCACCATGCAAATTGGAGCCTCGAGAGATTTAACGTGCATCAGCCTCGCAACACAGAAGGTCTTTAGTGGCATTAGGAGTCCGCATGACTAGACGGAAATAACGTCCAGCGCGAGTTCACGATCACTCAGACCATGTTTAAGTACATGATTAAGTACATTTTAAAATTTGGACTGTAATCTAGTAAAAAAAACCTTGCAAGTTAGAAAAGTAGTAGAATTTCTTATTTGGATCATTGCAACATTAGATATAAATGATACTGCATTCAATATTACGTAGTGACACCTCCCTTTCATTTGATTCTACAACCATTATCTCTAAACTGAATAGTCATTAAGGTTCACCACTAAATAATGAGACATCAGACAAATAACAGTACGGTTTATTTTTGAATCGACTTTTAACACATATATACCTTTGTGTGTGTGTCTCTTTCCACCTCTGTCACTCTTTGTTTTTGTCTCTCTTTGTATCTCTCTCTCAGTCTATATCAACCACCAATATTTCCGAATCATAGTTTGGAATAATAATCTAAGTTAATCTTGCAAATTTACTTGGCGTCGAGTTTATTCGGTTTTCACTAAGGTTGAAGATTTGAAAGGAGATTGATTTCTTTCTGCTTTTCTTAGTCAAATATAGTCTGTTGCCGACAGTGCCATTTTTATACTACGTCAAGTATAGGCTACTCATTACTCTCTTTATATCCGTTTCCCCTCGTTTTTATACGTATTTCTTACATTCATCTAATTTGCGATATCACGTTTTATTAAATTGGATAAATTGCTGACTTAATGTACTCCAAACGTTTGCCCCAAATTAATAAAAGTCAACAAAAAAGAGCTCGTATGAGTTATAATTTTCTATATTAATCAATATTAAGATAATGTAATTATTAAATGGTAGATTAAAAGTATTACGTAAGATTAACGTTATTAAAATGTGGTACATTCTTTATGTAGTTTTACAAAGTTATTATTCTTTCAAAGAAAAGTTTAGGAAATGTTAACTCAATCGGAGTAATTTTAAGCGTATTATTAAATGTACAAAATTCAAAGTAAAATATAATTATTAGTTTCTCTATCTGTTCAAAACTGTTTTTACAGATAAGAAAAAATATTCAATTAAGTTTCAAAGATATGACACACTAAATATATCAGATCATATGTAAGCTTTTATCAAATGAATCAAAAAATATGTACCAAAATTAATACATTATTATATTGAAGAACGATTCATCACTGTACAGGAAAATAGCATCTATGTTAATAAACATATTCAATGGAAAAGGTTGTTGTACGATATCATGTCTCAATTGGTACCACTTTCCATGTCACCCAGGATGTATGGTGCATCAATTATCCTATTAATCAATTATCATATTAAGGCTAATTATAGAAATTATTTGAACAGAATATTTCAAAAAAAATGTAATGAAAACATTTTCTGCGTAACTTTTTTTAAAGTATTTTATATGTAATAATCAAAAAATCTATACTCATTTTTTTCACCTATCAATATTAAAATCTCCTTCAGTCCTTAAAATCCTTTCTAGCAAAAATGTTAAGCATACATATTTTTTTAATTTAATTAAATATTGTATTCTGAATTCTTTCAACTGTATGTAAATTAGTTTTAAGTTTAAATTAGGAATGGTAATTAGTAAATTATAAGGGTTTATGTCAATGTTAAACCATTTTAGTTTTTCATAGACTAAAAAATAACATTCGTAAAGTTTTTGTTGCTTTCTCAATGCAGTGTATCAAAACAAAATTTTAATGTAAACGATGAACAAAACCCTTTCCAAACTGAAAACAGAACAAATTATTTTTTGCAGATACCCCTTTCAACACCTTCAGCTGTTTGGTGCAAAAAAAAATGTTGGGTTTCGACCCTTAACGTCTGTTCTATAACGAAATCGGCATCACCATTTGACAATGCGCGAAAATTTCCTTTTCTTGAAGTGGCAACGTCAACTAGTTGTCGCTCGACCGGAAAATCTCCCTTGTAAGCATCGCCAAACGACAATTTATGTCATCTAACCCTCCTTCCCCCATCTCCCAGTATGTTTTTTGCGATATTTTCGCATACAAGAACCACTTCTGAATATAAACACATATATGTATACCAAGACCATTTCTCCCCTCCACACCCCTTTATTCTCTTACACTCTTCACTTGATTTCACCCCGCCTCCCTTTACAACTTTTCGTCTGTTCTCAACCTTCAATTTTGAACATTCCTGAGCGCGAAAAAAATAAAAGAACAGAAAAAAAGAATTCTACTTTTATGATCGAGAAAACGCATGAATGCCTAAATTTTGCTGTTTCAGCGTTTTAGATTTTTACTATGGAATATAAGAAGTTCTACGTTCCCCCTCCTTTCTTCACCCCCTTGCACCCCCCCCCCCCTGCTCTCTGATCTCCATTTGCAACACTTCTAATGTACAGATATTTTCGCTCAACAAGCAGTAAGAGCGTCAAGAAACAAAATGTACGAGTAAAATATATCGAGACTGAGAAAAATGTTCTAAATAAATATATTTTAGAACACATACATGTAAATCGCAGACATGGCAGTGCACATAAAATATATGTTACTAGAGAAAATGGATTTTCATGACTGAGTTTATGAAGACAAATTTTTTGGTTTTGCATGTTTTGAGATTTAAAATTTCATAAACTAGATTTTTATTACTATAGTAGAAGGTTAATAGTGGCAATATTTTATAGAAGCGATAACATTTAGTAAATAAAATATAGCACATACAAATGAATGCTATGAATGATTTTATAGCTGAACAGCAGAGTATAATATAACAGGATATTAATTATAAGAAATTAAGTTTTTCCATAAATTATAGATTTTATTATCTTGCACTAGGCTTGTGTACTTTAAATGTATAAATATGCTGTTTTATACTCTACTCTAATGTTGTTTCTCTAATATAAAACTTGCAAATAAACGCTTTGAATGACAATAAATTATAACAAAGTAGAAATTCCGCACAAAGTAATTATTTGATATAAGTAATATTAACTCACTATAGTTACACTAATCATATTATTTGAATTAAAAACTATATTAAAGTTGTCTGTGCCTAGTAATAAAGATAAAGATCCAAACTTAAAACATTTTTTCGGAAGAAGCTTCAATATTAATTTCCTACTGAAGAGTGCATATTAACAAAACAGTAAGAAAAGAATAGTGTATATAACACTTTTGGATTTAGCATATTTTTTTCCTAAATCATTCATATGTATTGTAGTATTTTAGTGATATAATAATTTTTCAACAGATTTGTATTAAAGCTGTAATAGTTATTTTTGTAATTAATATGTTTTATTGAAGTGTTCGGGAGTAGTACATAATTATTATTACTATTATTTTAGTACGATAGTCGGTGAAACAGCTCCTTCTAAGTTTTTGCAATTTATAGAATTTTCATGCCTCAAAGTCCAAAAAACCGCTTTGTTTCTATTGTGGTAACACCAATCTTGTTTCAGGCATTTTGTGAACATTTATACTTAATTCCTCGTTCATTATGATATCTATTGTTTGATGGCGTATTTGCACGACGCTATCATTAAAAATAGCTCATCTGTAACAACAATATTTTAAGGAAATTCTTGAATTGACGCCATACCTGGATTTCCTACAAATGCTTAAAATCATGGTGGTGTAACAATATCATCCCAAGCATTACTCATGTCCATTTCTGATTCACTGTCAGCATTTTCATTATCCTCTGTTTCAGTATTATCGCTTTCCTTTTAAAATAAAATAAGTTTTTGCCTTTTTTTAGGTACAATATCACTATCATAACAATCACATGGTAAGTATGATAGTTCATTAGAAATTTCGCTTTCATATTTAACAACTTTATTCCTCATGGTAAGAAAAAAATATACTAGTACATGTTGACCACTGCTATGTTTCTAATTAACAGAAAAAAATCATTCATATATTATAGAGAAATATACTCTAACAAAATTAAGAATGCACCTCTCGGAATATATAATTCCATATTATCTAAGAGTTTAACAAGAAAGCACATACTTGTAAAGAAAGAAAGCGAATGCATGTTTCCCAACGCCAACTTTTTTTTAAACAAGAATTCTCGTTTTCTCCGATGCTAAATGTGTTAGTATATTTCCCAATTCACTTTACACTGATTTATTTTCCTACTCATAATGCACATTGTATTCCATTTCATGTTTTATTTCAAACTTTTTCACAACGTACCCATTAGTAAAAACGTTTACTTGATGTACTCCCTGGTTAAGATAACATGATGAAATGCATATATGAAATACTTATAAGCGTCATTACAGTGGATTTCTGATTTTTTACGCTGAAATTTATATCAATGGCTAAAACAAATTTTTGAGATCAGCAAACTATTTACTTAAGTAGAGTCATTGTTGATAGATATAACTTTTATAAGTAAGACATCTAAATTATATAATAGTTGAGTTACATCATAAAATAAATCATTGATTTTCCAAACTTTTAACTTAAGGATGCGATAATTTTTCAAGATATAATAGATTCTCATATCTTTAAGTTGAATCCCAGTAACCATGATTTAGAGTTAAGGCAGCGGCTGCTGTAGCCTAGTGGCCATAGTTCGGCCGACATTGTTTTGTTGAGTCATGAATTCAAGCCCAGATGTCGCTGAAGACTCGCTGTGTAGCGAGATTGATGCACGTTAAATATATTCGAGGTCCAAAGTCCTCTCATGGGTGTAGTGTAGCAGTTGTGAAAGGGGAATTACAACTCAGGTGTCGTCCTTATCACTTGGTTGAGATGCGAAATTTCGAGGCCCACCGCCAATAGCCCTCCTTAGTAGTGCCAGATACTCAGCAATAACATTAATTACAATATTGGAGTTATGCTCTAAATTTCTTCTAGAATTTCCGGAGGAAATGACCACCAGATCATCTGCAAGAGTTTGAAACAAAAAGTTTTTGCAATTAATATCCAAAATAGAGTTAAAATATAAATTCCGCGAAGCGGGTGCAAACGTCAAATCTTGTGAGTAATTTAGATACTTTTTCATAAAATTAGACTTAGAAAAAAAATAATATGTCGATTTATTAAGTAAAAATAAAATAAACTTTTGAAAACAGATAGGAAAATGAAGATTTCTTGAAAGTTTAAATAAAATAAATCAATTTATATTGTCGAACTTACCTTGATACCGATAAAAGTAACAGCAACACGTTCTATAGATCTTTTGTGTTTGGTATGCGAAACCGATTGGAAAATTGCATCACTACATCCAAAATTTTCTTTAAGCCAAAATTGAAGTGGATAAAGAATATTGTATTTATGAATCCAGAAATAAAATTTATCTACAAAAATACACTCAACAACGTGGGATATTTCTATTAAAAAAACTGCTAATGTTGTGTTTATATGACCATCAACCTCTCATTAAATTTTAATAGGGTTGCCTTTGAGGTATTTTCATTTCCAAAAGGTTATAAATTATGATATTTAACTGTTTTTGAACTCATAATAGTCTATGGTGCGGGAGTCTGAGGTGGTACCCTAACCTCCTTTCAAATTACCAAGATAAGCTTCATTCAGAAGATTTACCTTTTAAAAATTACCAAGGTCTATAGGACGTTCCTAACAGCAGCTTTGCAGATAATTACCGGAGCTCTCCCTACCTTAAAAATTCATTTTCTTAAATATCACATTTGGAAGCAACTTAATTCAAACTTTTTTCTCCTGATACATAATATCCATTGAACTCAAATATTTCACTGAGAGCTGTTATTCCTGAAAAACTAATTCTTTTTTCTAAACAAATTTCGGTGCCCTCCAAAAAGAAGATTTACACCAATGGATCAAGAATTGGGTACGAAACTTGGTTCACTGAGTGTGTATTCCGCAGGGGTGTCCTAAATAGTGTAAACGTGTTTAAACTGAATTCTTATGATTCCAATCTAAACTTTCGGCAGTCCAATTTGTCTCGCATAACTTCAAATTTTCTATTTTCAGTTTATCATCAATTTTGCTACTTCAAAAGTACCAAAAATTAATCAATCATAATCTATTAATATCATTAAAGAAAAATTAGTAACTTATTCTGATATTTACAACTTACACTAAGAGTTTGAGCCTACATCGGAGATTATTATAACGAAATTGTAGATTCATTTGATAAACTCTTTGTCACTGATGGAGAGGGAATGAATGTCTCTGCTCCTCAGTCTCAAATAGTTAAGAAACAAGCATCTCTCTGACTGGGAATTCTGGTGATCAATTAGTAATAACAGAATTTGGGTTCAGTAATATATTCCAAGACCAAATTTGAATTTTTTTAAATTCCGATTCAGATTTTATTTATTATTTCTTAAATGGTCATGGTCCCTTCATTTGTCATTTTAATCGTTTTAAGGTATGTGCCTACCTAAATCACCGTTTTCGTGAAAATTTATGAAACTTTCTATATTAGTTTTTACTAAAGTCCACACAATTATAGATTCTTGAACAGTTTACATTAGTTTCTTGGGTAGTTAATTAATGTATTATTGTAAGTATATAATTTTTAAGAAACATTAAAATCTTTATATGCATTTTCTGAAAAACATCGATTTTAATTTTTTTTATTACGAAGAATCTCATTTCTTATAAAGTATTTCATGTATTTAAATGAAATTTTACCACAATTTTTGTACTTCTCTAGATATGTTGAAAATCTCAAACATACCTTTTAAATATATAACTATTTATTTTGAAGTTATTTTTATTTAAAAAAGTGTTTTTTTATTTTGTAAAATCATGTTGTGTTTATAAGTTTTGGAATAACTCAATAAATTTAAGAGATAAATGTACTTTTTTTTTTCTGCTTCATAACACAGATATATGCAATATTATATATATTGTGGAAAAAAAAGGGAAATATATTAATTAGAATTTGTTGCATCAACTTAAGCACAAATGTCAATTTTTACTAAATGATAAACAAATATGGGCAAAATTTGAAAAATAAAAAAAGTTCAATAAAATGAATTTATCTTAATTTGAAAAATACAAATTTATGTTTCTGTGGCTCTGTTGGAGATGCTGACCACTACGTTTTCCCTTCCCTTTTACCAAAAGTTTTTATTTAAAATGTCCTGTTAAGCAAACCTATTTGGGTGAGGTCAGTGCGCAAAAACCATAGTTTGCCTTTCAAGTTTAAGTCCTGTATTCTAACGGTTCGTAAGATATACTCATTGAATTTTATAATTGTTTCAATTTTTGATTTCATTTCTGAATATTTAATTTTTTCTTATTGCTTGCATACCTTGTACTAATGCTGTGGCCAATAGTCGCTGGGCAGACTGTCTGTGGGCGTGAATCATAGCGTCAGCATCAGCTTTAGGCAGGAAGTTGTGACGACAATGGAATGCAGATTGATATGTCTCCACCCCCCCAAAAAAGAAAAACGAATAATAAGGAGTATAAGACTTTGACAGTCTACAAGTATTTAGCGTGAAGCCCTTTCTTCCTAACACTGTACTTCTCATTTATGTAAACAAATCTGCACAGACGTAGCCTTCATTCGTATTGAAGTTATTTTTTGTTTCGCCAGAAAAATGATAAGTGAGCAATGAATTATTAGGAAATTCCCCATGAATGTTGGAAAAACCGCTTATGAAACTTATAATTTATTAGAAGAAGTGTATGACAATGAATGTTTCTCTGGTGCACGTATTTTTGAGTAAAAGCGTTTTCGAGATGGCTGAGAAGACGTTGAAAAAGATTTACGCCCGGGTTGCCCTTCCCCGTCAAAAACAGATGACAATATCGAAAAAAATCGGTAATCTAGTTGGATCTGACAGTCATTTAAGAAGTATTTGTCCAATTACTGAGACTGCAGGAATTGGCAAATAATCCGTATGGCAAATTTTTCCACTAAGACAATGCACCGGCATTTTCCACATGGTCTGTCAAGAGGTTTCTCGACAAGTACAGCACCCCTGAGTTAAACCATCCACCTTATTCGCTGGATCTTTCGGCATGGGACTTCTATCTTTGTTTCTAAAGTGAAATCTGCATTAAAAGGAGAAAGATTTGAGTCCGTTGAAGCTGTGAAAGAGAAAACGGTACACGTTCTGAAGGAGCTGACAGATGAAGACTTCCAACTCTGTTTCGAACAATGGAAGATTCGCATGGCACGTTGTAGGAACAGAGGAGGTGTGTATATTGAAGGTGATAATAAGTAAATATGTATTAATTCAAAATAAAAAATTTACAGCGTCAGTCTCGTTTTTTAATAGCCACATCTTGCATTTTTTACCAAAATTACAAAAAGCAGTTTTTTAATCTATCTTTAAGACTTAAAATCCTCCCTTAGGCTCAATTGAGTTTTTACCTTCAATTAACAATTTAGATGTGTTGTTTGAACTGAACATTTCTCCCATTAAAGGAAACGTGACTTATGTAGATTAGATTCGAATTAATGAGGTGTAGTGAATGAAATTGAGGAAACGTATATATTATTAGTGAAGCATTAGATACAAAATTAGCTAGTAGTAGAAAGACAATAGCAGTAAATGGAAAAAAAAAAACTAAATATGGAAAAAGATTTAGTTGATCCAAATCCACCGGAGCTCGATTATATAACCAAAAATGTAAGCAAAATGAAGTAATTATAAAAATCATCTTCATGAAGGGCATATTTCCTAGTTCAAAATATTTTAATTGAGAAAACATCAATGTCTAACTTACACATGATGTATTTTTACTTTCAGATTCCAAAGTGTAATAATATTCGAGGAGCAAATAGATCCTTAGTAAGGCCACGAAGAAGTCGAAAGAACTCTTTTCAAAGCATCTCTTCCCAACTTTCGCTTTTATGGTTCGAACTATCGTTCATATTCTACTTAAATTGTACTTGGGATTAAAAGCTCCTATTTTAAATTATCCAACTCTATTAATGCACTAGTTTCCTAACTCGTAAGAATTTAGGAATCAACTTCCGAATTCTCTTCGAAGGAGAGCGCTCTGAAAATTTCGCTAATTATTTTCCACAGATGTATACCTATATCTTTCCGTTTCCGTCTGCATGAGTTGATTTCTCTAGCTCGCTGATTCGATTACGATTGCATTATCATTAGCAATCGTCATCGTTTCTCCTTCGTACGTCATTTACAAAGAAAAGCTTGCTTAAAAGATACAGAGTCAAGGTGGACGGAGTGCTGACATTTTAGTTCACTCTTCGGAAACAAAGTTCGACCTTTTAAAAAAATCATTTGAAATTAACATAAATCTTAAGGTTCATATGAACAATAATTAGTAATGAGCCATTATTATTACGTTCAAATACTTTTCCCAATTAAATTTTTTTTTAAACAATTTATAACACTGTTTTATTATACAAATGAAAAGACGTATCAGAACAAAAGAAACATATATAAAGAAAGAAAGCAAATTTTTCAAAACACCTCTTATACTTTGAATATTATATAAATTTTGAAGGCATTAAGGATACCTTTTAAGTTTTATGTGTATGATTTTTTTAAGTCAGGAGTTTTAAGCATTAAAACTATCATCATTGATAAATTTCTATAATATACTTTAAAAATATATAAAGATTGTAGAAAAGTTCTCAGAACACTACTAATAAAAGGTACTTGTGATAATGATCTCAATAAAAGAAATATTTATTTTAGATTTTTTGACCATATATCAAAATACAAATCAGAAAAGATGTCATAAAACTTTAAATAGTAATTTTGGTTCCATTGAATAGCTTACAACAGAAGAAAATAAATCATTTATAATTTTTATTTGGGTTTAAAATTAAATATTACTCAATTTAAAAATTTAAACATTGAAACGAATTTATCCTGATAAACAAGGAGCAAATTTCGTTCATCGAAGTTCATAACCAAATGTTCTTAGGAACATGAATCAGAAAACAAAATTGCAAAATGAATTATGTAATGAAATGTTTTTGAAATGGTATATATAATTGTAGATTTGAGTTACATCTAACTCAAGTATGCCCATTATTTTCATATATATTTTTCAAACAACTCGTTTCACAAAAACAATTCATTTTCTTTCATTTAATATGCTTTCCGAAAAACAGAACATTAAATTATCTGTAATACATACACTGAAATTTAGTTTTTTTTTTCCTTCACAGTAAGAGTTTTTTTAATTCGTTGATCGTAACATTAAATCATTTGTGTTATAAGGAAGTAAAAATTTAGATCAGAGTCTAAACTTAAGAATAATTATGTATAATAAATTATCAAATATAAGTACTTTAAATTCATCGCAATAGACTGCATGAAGATAGGCAAATATGTGATATTAGAAATTTTATTCGGATAATTTCAAGATTTTTTTAAAAAAAAATTGGGCTTTTAGCACGTAATATTAAAAAAAAAAGGAATTTTTTACATTGTATTTATAGTCTTGAATATTTGACTTCTTGTTTTGCAAATCATATTTAAAACTGGGCATTAATATTTTTGAAACTTATACACATGTATCTAAACATATTTTTTTTTACAATTGACGTTTATGATTTTGAAAATACTTGCTCTCAATATGAAATAACATTTCATTTTTACTTGATGCTAAAATCACTTTTAAGATAATTTTTTTACTGTATTAATAATCAGAAAGCAAGAGCGATTATTTTTCATAAATTGAATGTTAATTTTCTTCATTACCTCGTTGATATTATTTTGAATAAGTGTGTATGGTATAATTTTTAAAATCAGAAAAAAACACTCTATTCACGAACATTGAATCTAAAATATGCTTAGAGTATATTACGAAATTATTAAAGCAAATTATTACTTGAAATAATCCTATCATTCTTAGTTTAAAATTCCATTAATGTTTGGTTTTTTTGGTTATTTTATTATAAAAAGTTTAAGAGAATTAGTAACAGCTTAAGTAAATCATTTAAAGATTCACTTATCTCTAAACTCATTCTAAAGATAAATATTCTGCTTTCTGTTCACTAAAATAATCTACTACTAACATCATAGAATTCATTTTCTGAGCTATATAATCACTAAAGGAATTTATAACCTATTTCATGTTATCTTGATTGAGTTTTGATAAATTCTGTACATCGAATTTTCATGAACAAATTTAATGTTTTTAAATTGTTCCACAGCATTAATGCTACTAATTTGTTTCTGAAGACAGTTCAGTATCTAAAATGTATTTGATAAAATACATTTTAGAATGTTTAAGAAAAATAAGAGATATTATTTACTCTCTTTTTCTATATAAAGTATTGTTCTTGGATCTGAATATATTTAAAAGAAATAGTTTATAAGCATCGATTAATATTTTTTACCTTATTCTCTCCTCAGCTAAATTAATTAAACCTCTTACTGCATAATGTTTTACAAAACTGCTTCAAAAATTGTATATATTTCATTAGATATGTGAAATCTACATTTATGTAGGAGTTTAAATAAGTGTTGATATAGAATATGACAACAATCTTTAGAAAAATTAGTTTTAGATGTATAGAATCAAATTTGGATGGATATACAATACACAATACAAGCAATGGATAAACAATTTTATTTTTTTTTATTAAGTAAGTTATTATATTCGATTATAATTTCCATTGACTTGAACAACTGATCAAAACTAACTTATGGTGTTCTGTTTTATTATTTTTGACTGAATAGATTATTCTTCTAACAGTAAAATCTAAAAGATCATTTCAAAAAATGACACATAATATGTACTGCATCTCACCTTCAAAGGACTGAAGTCATTTTTAGAAATCCAAAGGCAGTAAATCATATGTGCTCAAAAATGTCCGCCATTGAGGACTCGGCACAACGACTCTCATTTGAGGAAATCTCTCTTTTCCTTTATCATCCTTGATCCAAATGGATATTAATGGAGTTTTGTGTGGTCATCCAAGCGGATACGCATCCGCAAAAGAGGAAGTTAAAATTTTATTCTTAATGACGCTGTCTTTGTGCATTTGGCCGCAAACGTCTCCGACTTGTACAAAATCTTCAGCTCCGACTTCAACTGCGTCATGAAGAAAACGATGCAAAGATATGTTTGGGCATAAGAAGACATTAATCTTAATTTATAATGCAAACAATTGGATCAAGTACTATACCTAAAAAGTTTGGGAATGAAAATATTCGGAACCAAAGTTACTTAAGATGTCATTAGTAAGTTCGAAAATAAAATTCTGACTTCTGTCAACTTTTCGTACAAAGATTCTCAGAAAGAATTCCATTTGTTAAATCATTTTAATCTGAGCCTATATGTTACAGCTTTCATGCTTTAGATGTGGAATCTTATTCTATTTTTTAAGATAAAATATACACACAATTTCTGGGCTATAAAAGAAATTAAAATGAATTTATTTTTTATTTAAGCTTTGAAAAAGTAACGTAGCTCAAAACTGGGTTACTTTAAGTTGTCTTTAAGGAACAGAAACTAAATGAATACATATATTTGTAATACATAATTAAATGAAACATTTCCTTAGTTTTAGTTATTAATCTGAACGTTATTATACAGTTAAAAAGGAATTTGTAAAATGCATCACATGTTCAGGCTGAACATTGAGCGATCGCAAGTCGTCACACAATCCTTAATTTCGTGTTCTCGAATGTAGTATATATATTTTTATTGTTATGAGCTAATTTTTCTCATAAAGTGATTTCGCTTTTAATAGTTTACGATACACGCATAAAAAAATTATGAATATTTTAAGTACAAATTAGCATGGAATCACAATAATCTGCAAAGGCTTAATTTGTTTCGAGTCCTGTTAAATATTCTCTGAGCACATAAACAAAGACATAAACAAATTTTGAAGCTCTCCCTGAGGCGTAAGCATTGTAACGATGGTGAAACATACTTCCCTATAACAGTACTTTTGGACATTTCTAGGGCGTTTCTTAATTTCAACAACTCAATTTATAATTTATAAAAAGCAGTGTCAATAAATAAATTGAGGTGTAGTGAAATAATAGAAGATGAATAGTAAGAATGATAGTTGTAGTAATATACAGTAATAATACATAGAAAGATGATAATACAAAAAAAGAAGTGAGGGACCATAAAAAAAGATGATTACGACGAAGAATTGGCTACTACAATAACATATTTAGACGTCTGAGTGCAATAAGATTATGTAGGACATAATGGACAACAGATAATTCGTACTTGATACTCTTTAGATAGAAAGCCGAGAGGTTTAGCTTTACATTTGTAGTAGGTTCAAATTAGACTCTTGCACATGGTTTTCTACAGTTGTTCAAAGATGTCCTAAATTTAGCAGTTATCATTGCCTATATTCTGTATAAAGAAACTTCGTAAGTAAATATTACATGAAAGGATTTTACTTTTCAATTGGTCGAAGAACCGAGGGATAACCTTAGACATGAAGTCGACAAAATTTATATTCCATTGCCGAAAATTTCTAATAATGTCACACGTAAAAACTGTGAAATTCAAAAGTTATGCAATAGACGTAAGTACCTTTGTATCAATTGCAATAAAAATGTTTGAGGAAAATGTATTGCACATAAACAGATTTTTCATGTAATAAATGCTGAAATGGAAGGTCTTAAATATTTCTCTGAAATTCAATTGGGTTAATTTTTTCCAAAATACTTCAATTTTGCTGTATGAGTCAAACTGACTCACTTCTGTAAAAATAGGTAGATAAAAACATTTGTAAATCTAGTGTGAATACTTTTTTCTTAAGATTGTATCCTCAGTAGTCCAGTGTTCATGGTCGCGGACTCACGTCCGGTGGATTTCATTGAGTCGTAAGTTTGATTCTTGATGTCACTTAAGACCCGCCGTGTTGTCAGAGCTGATGTGCGCTAAATCTGTCGAGGCTCTAAGTCCTCTCGTTAGCATAGAGTGAATGTTAAAAGAGGGGGTGCCAACTCAGGTGTCGACCTCGTCACTTAACCATGGTTCAAAATTACGAGGTCTGTTGACAATATCCTTCGTATTGCTTCTAGTACGATGAAAATAAAACCAAACCAATCCAAGAAAGGAGCACACATTTTGAGTATTAGTAGAGTGGTATAAAGTGAGAGGGCAGAGGAGACCATTATCCCAGTTAGCTCATATGTGTGCGGTGGTTAAGCTGATACTGTCAGCAGCATCAGCTCATGGTCATTAGATCAGATCACTGCACTGTCATCATAACATCATAACTACACAGGTACATATGCAGAGAAATAAGGCGACTGAGAAAGTAGAAATGGCTAAAAATATAGTTGTAAGTTTTGACCTAAGCAAATATATTTACATTTATGTGAAGTTGACTAAAAGCTTGTCAAATCTTTTATTCGAAAGAAGAAAATTAATTTTTTTTTAAAAAAAAATTTCGAAAAAGACGCGACTAGCCGCAATCCACTGTTGCCCCGCAGCAAATGTAATTAGTATGTCTGTTATGATTTTTGAATTGTTGTTCTTGAACAACGCATTGACTTGACATTGATAAGGGGCCATTTAGTTTTTTCAACGTTTTTGTTACTTGTAAGAGCGGTGCAGCGTTGATACTTTTTATTTTGTACTTTTACAAAGGTTAGTACGATTCTAATTTGTTGGTTATTGAAAAATCAAGTTGATTTACTTGGTATGATTCATCGAAAATGTAGAAATATTAAAGTGAATAGTGTTCACAAAGAGTGAATAATATTTAGAGGATAAGAATACAAATCAATTTTTAAAAATTAATCATCCTAAAATACTTCAGATTGTATGTATATATATTTAATTTTTAAACTAAGTTTTTATACGTAGTATATAAGATATAAAGTTTGCTGTGTGGAATAAGGATCATCATAAATTCATTTCAGCAAGATCTCATATTCCATATTTGTCGTTAGACAGAAATTTTGAGTGAGGAATTTTCATCTCAAATCTCTTCCCCATCCTTTGACCACAATTTCAAAATTGAACTATCTGTTGCCAATAGCATGTTGTTTATCTGCAGTAAAACGTTATTTGAAACAAAATCGAATCGAATCACTATACAAACTATTCAAAGTGTATCTACATCTTTTCAATCGTTTCTTGAAAACTCAAACACAATCAAATGAACATTCACTTCCAAAAGAAATCAATCTACTAACTTGAAGCAAACTGAACCAAATCCCGAGAAAGAAAAGAGCTTTAAGCAAGCTCCTTTTCCAAGACTGATTATTTCCTAAAACAATGAATATACAGTAATTCCCAGAGCACCATAATATTTCACAGCCCCTTTCCCCCCATAAACCGTTTCCACAAATGCAGCTTGAATCATTCTGATCTCTATTGTTGGCACTTTGGTTGAGACTCATTATCGTTTTCCTTCCACCCCTCACCCCTCTTTCACACTTGAACTATCCCTTCTCCACCCCACAGCCCAATTCTCCTACTTTTACTTTTTCAAACAGTTATAAGCCTCCTAAAGCAGAGACCGAGACTGAGTGATGATATATTTTTTTTCTGCTTTTTTCTCTCAAGAATTATTTTTTTAAAGTGAAGAAAGTAAATGGGACTCATAAAGGCTCAATGGGAAAAAAACCGTTCTCTCACTTAACTTACCCACACTTAGAAAAAAAAAGATCTAATGCAGTTCTTAGGTTCACTAAATGACTCCTTCGCTCTAAGATTGAGGAGTATTCTTTTTTATTATTATGTTTTTATATTAAGTATATTCCTACAGTAGGTATGAGATTTCGGCCGGCAGTTTGACTCATTTCTTTTTTATTTATTAACTAAACTCTTATTCTATTTCAAAGATTTACTAAGTTTTATTCTACTTTTATGTATCGTTTTTAAAAAAATATTTTTATTAATTACTTACTTTATTTAATCTATTAGGTCAAATTACGTACTACAGTAAATTAGCTTGATTTATTTGGATTAATACAAAACCACAGAAGTGCTATTGCGGACTGAAATATGTGCTGCGGTCAGTGACAATACCTAAGCCGTGCTGAGCCTGGATACTTGGTACATTCCTCTATTGACATCTTCACCATACTCACAGTCATGGTAGTTAAGTGGATATGGGTTGAATCCCTGACTGGCGCTCTTTCGGTTGAGATGTGGGTTCGAGTCCTGATGCCTCTATAGACTCATTGGGTAGAATGGCTGGTGCATGTTAAATCGGTTGGAGATCCAAGTCCTGACGTAGGGATGGCGGGGAAGTTAGAAGAGTGGAATGATAGTTGAAGTGTTGTCCTCCTAACTTCACAGTGGTTCATTTTCATGCGGTTACTCTCCAGTTGTAATCACACTACTTCCAGGTATGACGTTAATGAAACCAATCATTCAATCAAAACACACCTATATACACTTTAGCTATGGCACAGTAAGCAATTTAAATTTCGCGTAGTAACTTACCGTAGAAAATGAATATGTGCATTTGTATCAAAATTATGCAAGTCATACGTTCCTTTTGAAAAGAAGATTAAAAATTTAGATATGAATTCATATTTTTTATTTATACGGTTGCACTCGATTAGCTAAAAGTTGCTGCTGAATTTTAAAAGAAATTTAATGCAACTGACGTTTAATTTTGCAACAAAAAATCAAATAATACGAAGAAATTCAGTTAAGAAATTTTATGCAAGATTTTTTCAGGAAATGGATCGTTCAAATTCAAAACAAATCAATTGTTTTATGTTGTTTGATTCCTAATTTGTGACTTCCATTTCATGAATGTTTTCGAACATTATTCAGGAATGCAAATATTTGAAAAGTTAAAGGGTTTATTTTAAGATTTTCAAGAAATATTTTTTCTCTTTAATTCTCTTTAAAACATACAATCATCTTTTTTTTCAAAGAAAAAGTAACTTAATTGCTCCAAGTATGTAAATACTGTATTAAATACTATATATTAGAAATACGAGTGTATTCCAATGAGCATAAACTATGTAAGTACTTCAAATATCAGAAACAAATTTTAAAAAGTCATTTATTTATCATTAAAATTTTCAGTTATTAAAGCACCAAAATCTTGTTCATGTTATATTTAAATTATTTTCTTTTTTGTACACACACATTTCAAATACATATAATTTCAAAAAGTATAGCGAATGGGAAATATACTTCAGCTGATAAAAACGTTGGCGTGTCTATTCCATTCTGTTGTTTATAAAATTCGCTTGTCATTTTCCGTAAGGTTTCCTGATTTCTATTTTTGACGGTCTTGAAATCTTGTTCCTAACGGGACACAAGAGCATATTTGGGGTGAACCAATAGCGGGTCGCTATGACAACAGACACTTGCTGCTTCAGCGATACTCTCGATTTTGCCTTCCCCCTCCTCTCTAGGGTTGCCCTCTTACACCCTCTGAAGACGACAGTTTCTCTTCAAGCTATGTCGCCAAAAGATGTATTCCAATAATTTACTTCTAAAATTAAGAGATCAATGAAATTAATAAATTCTTTACATTGCTTTAGAAATACGAGTATATTTAGTGTTTCCAATACATAATGATCTGGATTTATTTATTGAAATCATTATATAATGATTACTTAATAATTGTGTATAAATAATAATTACCTATTCTTCGTATATAAACTACAGTCTATATTCTTGAACGAAAATTCGTACTAATACTAACGTTTATGCAGTATTCTAACCATTTAAAATTTTTCGGGTGGTCTGTTCGCGAACCTTCTATTTAACTAACATCTGGGTTTAGTTTTTAATTTTATATTTAAATTTTCAACTTCTTTCTCATCAAATGAAAAGTAATATACACGAAATAAGTTAATTGTAAAAAGTGCAGTGATTGTATTGAAGGAAATACGAATATAAAGGTGATTGTTTGCATATTGTGTATAACTAGTAGTTGAATAAAGAAGATATTTGTGAAACAGCGCTTATTATTTTAGTATCAAGTTTAGAGTTCCCGTCTTCCTGCCAACAATAAATTGGTTTGCAATTACATAATGCTAGTATCAGTAAGTGAAATAAGTATCAAGTCACTTGTTGGGGAGAAAAAATGTATTATTTGAACAGAAGATTAAGTTAGTGTTTTTCTGTTGTTGTCCGAGCATTCCAAGCCTTTGTGTTGTTTGTGCGGTAATGATAATACCGGTGAGGGTATTTTTTAAGATAGTTTCTTATTGTCGAATTTACTTTTGATTTTCATCGAATATGGAGGCGTTTTTTCTGATAATTTCGGTTAAATACCCTTAGTATCATGTTCTGGATTGATAATTTGAATTTAGTAATTATATGTTCTGTGATTGATAATATCAGTTAAATAATAATGTGTTCTGTAGTTGATAATTTGAATTAAATTCTATTTGTGTGTTTCTAAATTTTCTTTCTATTAAATTCTAAATGTGTGTTTTCTTGACTAATAATTTAAATTTAACAGAGATGTTCTGTAGCGAGTCTGAGCTTTTCTTCTGAATTGAGTGGTATCTAAGTATTGATTTTTTTAAAATATTAAGAGCACTAATTCAGAGAAATCTTCTTTATTCTCCTATTTTATATACAAAATGCACAAACACTCCTTATCTACTTTCTTTAAAAGTTAACAGCCCCACTTATAGGCATGAACAATCTTACTACATTGGGTGTTCGCAATATTCTGTAGTCGTAATACACTAGGTTCCTAACAGCGATGGATGATTTAATATTGGAAGTAGTTGTGAAGTTAATAGTGAGTCAGTAGTAGTTTACATAAGTCAGCTATTGTGATCTTACATAGATTGTAGATTGAAGGAGATTAAAGTTCATCTAGATTTATTCGAGTATGGTTGGAATTGAAAAACCCTCTAACAATCCCAGGTGTTGTGATTAAACTCACTTGAGCTCGAATGGGCTGGTAAGATTGGGACCTAGAGCTATTCGCGATTTTCTCTTCACTAACTTCTGGGATTTTTGGTAATTTCAATTGATACAATTACAACTCATTTCCAAAAAAAAAAAAAAAAATTAAACGTAATTAGGTAAATTAGATGAAGATAAGAAGTGCAGTGCGTTGAATTAGGGACAATAATATTTAATCGAAATAGAACTGAAAGGAAAGAGAAGGGTGATAGAAAATAATTGATAGATGTTGTATGTTGGAGTGAATAATTGTAATTAACTGTTTACATTGAAATCAGTTGGAAATATCTCCATTTCAGAAAAAATAGGAGATGAATCTGCTATAATCAAGAAGTGTTTGAATCACAATGCGTGATTTGGTAAGCTAAGACTTTAATATTTGAATATAAACTATGATTAACCGAATTAAGCAGGATTCAATAGAGTTTGATCTTGCATATTCCTTGAAAGATAATAAACTGTGTTGTCCTTTTCTTACGTATCTTGAATTGTTGTTTGAACTTATTGACTACTTAATTAACTTTTAAGATGGCAGTTTAGACCTTTACAAATTTCTTAGCAGTCCCTTAATCGCGTTTCTCTAGTTTAGACAAGCGAGAATGATTCTTGTAATACTCGCGGACAATTATTTGATTCAATTTCCATCAGTAGTCTAACAATATTTTCACTAAATTAGACAGTCCCAGAAAGATGATAAAGGTTCAATTAAGAGGATAACCAATTTTATCATTCTCTTTGTTGAATTTTTAAAGTTCATTCCGGGACTTTTTTAGGCGGTAATAAAGTGGGAAGCTGCCTGCAGCGACAATACTGCCGGAAATAGAGAGCAAAAAATTAATAAATAACCCAACACGCTACTTATTGAGTTTACCTCTCATTTATCAGAGAGGTAAAATCAAATACAACAAGAATAGACAGTTGACGTTCTCAAATTCATAGTTTCTCTTAAAATTTGACCAAATCTGAACATTGCTTTACTAATTTTGTTAACACTGGCTATAAATGTAGCTACCGGTGAAAGAGGTTTCTCTAATATAAAAATAATAATAAATTATTTAAGATTAATTTAAATTACATAAGAACCTTGCCAATGAATATGAATTGAGTAATAAATTAGATCTGAAATAAGTTATTTGAGATTTTGCAGAAAAGAAACTTCCAAGCAAATTTTAATTTAATTTCATAAATTGTACATTACTATACTAGTTTTGTTTATTGATTTAAAAAGAGCATTTAAATAATCTCTGATTATAGTAAGTACTAATTTCAGTTTGATAGTTCGTTGTCGTCAATTCATTAAAAATATAAATTTGTTTCTCAGTAAATCTTTATTAGTATTATTGCATAAATTCAATTATGCATGTATTTTTTCTAGTTAACATATTTCTCTTATAATCCCTCGTCTCTTTTTTTAAAATTTGGAGGGAGGGAGGCGCATTTTTTGGATTGCTTAATGTTGCAAAATTCTAGGGCTAACACTATTTCAATAGCAAACATAAACTCTCTAAACTGGTTTGAACAAATTTCTGTCATAAATTAATTCAAAACTTGTGTACTTACTCAGGTTCGGAAGTGTAGAAGTAGAATTGAGGGCTAGATCCTTAAACTCCCTTTCGACCTCTTCTAGGATTCCTCTGACCCGTGCTTGGATTAAAAACAATGAGATCCAAAATTCACTTTGAATCATTATCACTCTCACTAGTTTTACTTCATTGACTAACTTCCAGCTCTTAGTGTAGATCCTACCGTGTTTTTTCATATTACATAACTATGAGACTTTTATGCAATGATGTTTGAGTTGAATATCTTTCCCAATGGAGGAAATGTGACTTATACAAATTAGAGTGGTATTATTGAAGGGTAATGAATATATTTGATAAATTACACTAATAAATAGTGAAACATTGAATAAAAGAATTGATTGGTGATAAGGATAGTGAACTGAAGTTATCAAATGAACATCTGAATCAGATCTGCATTGAGTAAGCAGCTTTAGGCGTGAATTCAGAGAGGATTTACAAAGGGTCAAGAATTCGATCTTTCATCTATAAGTCTTCATATGATTAAAATCTGAGATAACTATTAAGATTTTATTGCTATATATACTATTGATGTATATGATCATAGCAATGCATGGTTGCATTTACAGACTGGTATAAGGACTCTTGCTACAGATGGAGTAAGTTTGAGAATGAATTTTGATTTTTCATAGTTCAATAATAAAATAACTAAGTAATCATCCCAGTGTGACTTCTTAGGCATTGAATTCTTATTCTTGACTAATTGGGAACGTTAATAGAAAGTAAAGAAAATAACTACGGAGGGCTTAGAACAAGATGATAATATAGTCATTTTTATTTTAAAACGGTTGGTTCACATGTTTGTAATGTAAGAAAAATGAAATTTATTCAATTTTTTTGTAATAAGTACCAGTTTTTTCACTAGTTCCTAATGAGAAATTACCCACGTATCTCTCAACTTATTAAGCTCACATGGATCTAGAGCTAAACGAAGACTATTCGTTCTAAGCCTCGCATTATTAAATTAATTTTGTAACGCCCCGGAATTACTTCCTTCTCTTTCTATTGTTGAATTTAAAGAATTAATAATCAGTACAGTAATTAATGAATAAAGTGGCCACTGTGATGATGCTGTTAGCGTGTCTGACTGCTAGCACAGCCGGTTCAGGTTCTATTTCAGATGGTTTCGGCTAGGATAGTTGGTCATGGCTCAACTCGGCCTTTCATCCCTCTGGTATCGCTAAATGAAGTACCAAGTTCGCTTGGGAAGTTAACTTGGGGGGGGGGGGCCCACATAGGGCTTGCTACTTTGTCCAGACACTAGCTAGTAATTAGCATCCCAGGCATAATGGGTACAAAAACGGAATTGGGCACCATTCGACGGGACATCTTAGATCTGGACAGACTTTAACTTAACTAGTGAATAATCCAAGGTTATTCAAAAAAGATCCATCCTAAGAGGTATGTGAGAGCTACGCTAAAAGTAAAAGATTATAGTTACCACACAGCTAAAAAGAATGCAAAATTATTTTAAAGTATTAAAAAGAAGTTTAAAAAGTAGGTCGATATTTTTATTAAGAATGTCGGAACTTGTCAGTTTCTGACACCTCTTCAGCCAGAAAATGATTAACACTATCTACCTCTATTCTTGTCCCTACTACTGACTAATCATTATTTATAGTGGACCATACTTGAATAAAAGTATTTAATCTTCAACACTCTTTAAATGCAACCAATACAAAATATTGAACATCTCACTGACCGTGAGATCTTGAAAAATAATTCCTCACAAAAAATAACCCAACTTGTATCATCTCACCTGCGAGAAGGGTGATTCATGTATACAAATAGAAAGAAAAAAGGTTATTAATGTCTGCCTTAGCAGGAAGTCACGACATCATCTGGGGAAAAAAGATTATTCTGAATTTCATTGTAAAAAAATAAGAATTATAAATTTACACAATGTCTAGGATTAATATCACTATCCATAATAAAATCGCGAGTAAAGCAAGTTTACGTGCTACTGATTCACATGTCACCGTAGTCTGTGTGTATCCTATGTAGCAATCGTATGTCCTTGGTGGTACAATATTTGCATAAAAATTGAGGGAAATTTGAAACATAAACTTAATTTTTTCCCTATTTTACTGAATTTAGTTTTTGAATTTGTAATTATGATAAGTGTATATAATATTATGTTTATAAATATTCTGCAATTTTTTTTAAAATTACAAATGCAATATATTTTACGCAAGATGGACCTTCGGGCAAGTACATGACTGACAAATACTAATATGACTATTGATTAATTATTGGTCATATATAACTACTTACATTTATAAATGTGATTCTCTTTGCATAAATAAATACACAAATATATACACGTGTATCAGTGTTAAAATATAACTTCCATTGTTTTTAATTTTAAAAAGTTAAGATTATTTATATTTGTCATAAAATAAGCTCATATTTCTCCGTCGAAGGTTTCTTAGTTGCCACAATTTTCTTTACGTTATCACGATGAAACCTTTTGAATAATATGTTTAATCTTGATTATAAAATATTTCGTCAAAATAAAGGATGCACTGAAATGTCTGAAGGACAACATATTTATTATATAACTTTTATAAAATGAAACCTGCTTTGATATTATTATGGATATCAATGTAGATCAGTTTTATTTACATTATCACATAAACACACACACACACACACACACACACATATATATATATATATATATATATATATATATTGTATATTTTTGTATAACTTTGCTGAAGGGGACCTAATATTCATTTTAGGCTGTATGAGCTAAAAATATCAATGGATAAAAAAAGTTCTTACTTTAGCCAGCAACAAAATGAGAAAAAATAAATGCTTTATTCATGCTGCATTAGATTTTGTTTAAAATATACTTGTTTACTAATATATTAATTTCCATGAGAAGAATATTAAAACGCTGCAGAATAATGAATTTTAAATTAGCAGAGAAACTATTTCTCAAAAAGGAAAATAAACATTGTGCGGTATATGTTGATATATTAGTCCATTTGAATACAATTTCAATTTATCGAAAGCAGAGTGAGTTAAAAAAAAAAAAAAAAAGAGAAATTACACTTTTTTCATATAGATATATGTGTCATATTTCATCTAGTTGCTAATTAACTTTTATATTTAATAAATTTCATTGTTCTAATGATTTGAGTAAAAATAAACAATATGAAGATCAGTATGAAATCAATAATAATTTTTAAATAAGAATAAATATTCAAAGTTACTTCTAAAGAACAATTAAGTTACAGAATGTTATTCTACCAATTTTATTTTTAAATCATTTTACAAAAGAAATTTTTATTATTATAAACACTTTAACTAGAGAAAAACATTTTTGATAACGAAAACACGAATGTTATGCATTATCATCCACTGTTTACTTCGATTTTAATTGCATGTTTTTCAAATGCTTGATAGTTCAGATATTTAAATGAGAGATTAAAATATAAATATATAAAACACTTTTAAGTACCTAAAATAAAAAAAACAAGGACAACTAAAGAATTGTTGCTTGAAATAAAATTTCTCTAACAGCAAAGGAAGCTATAAAATATAAAGTCAAAAATGAATAAATATGTTAGCAATTCAGAGTGATCAGAATTCATTTTTTCCATTTGAATATAATTTATGAGATTAACATCTTCATACGACCCTTTATTTAAAATATTCTTTAATTTCTACGCTTAGAATTAAAAATTTTAAAACAGAAACTAATGTGTAAGCTTAAATGAATGATAAACTGTTTTTATGGACGCTTATAATGAATTAAAAATTTCATACACTTCATTCATCTAGAAACGTCCTAATTAGAGGAACAGAACAAGAATAAGTAAGGTTTTGGAGAAATCAGTGATCTTGTAGTATTTTTAAAGAGGAAACAAAACAAAAACTTTTCCTTTTGATTCCGTGTATATGATTAGGTACCTTTAACAAGAAAAAGTAGAGAGTGAGACGTCATTAATTTGCACAAAATACTTCATGCACTTATTTATTGTTTTCAATTATGTTATTGGATTTGAAGTGTTTGCTATAAAACTAATGAATCTCTAAATTAAAGATGATAGGAAGTTTATATTTTACTATAATTATGATTCAACCTGATCGGAGCAAATGTAATTTAAAAATACATTTCATATCACTTGTTGAGTAAAAACTCCCCAAAATTAAAATTATAAGTGACTTGAAGTGGAAAACTGTGGATGGGATATAGTTGTTAATTGGATAAAGTTTGAAACTAGTCGAATGACGTATTCAAATTACGCAAGAGTAAAGGGAGAGGCAGATTTATTCGATTTCTTTGAAATTTACACGAAGAAATTTTTCTGCCTCAGTATTGCCTTAGTGTCTTCATTAGCAATTAATGTTAAAGAGCTTACAATAGATATAGTTCTGCTTCTAATTCCTTACATAACGTATATTTCCGTGCATAAGTGAAGAATTTGTGGAAATTGTTCTAAGCTAAGTTATGGAGTTCAGCTTTATACGGATCCAGTAATTCGCAAAGAATGCAGGTACTTTTACGTTAGCCGCACGGAAGCGATAAATCGCCAAATATAGACCATTTTTACTCCTTTAGCTTAGATATCTTATGAGGGAAAAAATTATGAACAAAACTATTATTCTTTTGCTGTTGTTATTAGTTTTATTTTCGGAAGTGACTATATTACTAGCTTGTTGAATCATGAACAATAGATCTGATTTTTGCCAAACCCCCCCCCCCCCAATTAATGGTAAAATACCAAAATATAGACTAGAAACAGTTACAGGATGCTATAGATAATGCGCTCATAAAAAATAAATGGAAGATAAATGTTATTTTAATTTAATAGCTTACATTTTGGGTGTTAGGAATACAACCTCTTCTGCAAAATGAAAAAGACATTCATACCAATATCTTTAAGTCCGTATCAGAGGATAAGAATCCGAATCAATCATTCATTCATTGGAATATCTGGGTGCATATCATCATCATTTTCAATTCTTTTCACACACTAGAGTTTAAGTCCTCTTCCTGCACAAAATCATCCTCACTGAAATAATTTTTTTTGCATTTTGGCTTGTATACGGGATATAAATTTTTGATAGAGTTTTGAAAGAAAGAAAATGAAATCCAGGCATTTATACGGATCGATTTATGTTTGGAAAAATACGGTTTAAAAAAAAAGTGATCAGATGCAAAAGGGAAAGTAATATTGTAAAGTTTTGATAAATTAGCTTTTTGGTTTTACAGATTCAAGAACCATATTTGGTCGATCTGCATTTAATATTCGTTAATTTGTGAAAAAAATTTTATTAGTGATTTGGATTGAACTCTATAAAAATAATAAGAAAAGATGAAAAGACTAGTTTGGTTTCAATTACCGGAAACAACACGGGGGATATTATCAACGGATCTCATAATTTTGAACCATCGTTGGAATATTTCCCACACGGTGCTAGAAGCTGGGCAGTAAAAAACGTATGAGGATGCTAGCTTAAAAATTTCTTTCCTGCGAGAAATTACTTGAAAAAATAAACCTTTTGATAAAGTTCTTTTAATGTTTTCAAAGAAAACGATGCATTCTTTCGGTTGATAAAAACAATATTTTTCTTATTCTCTTAATTTAACCCTCTCGCTCGCCTGGCCCTCATATGAGGCTCCTACAATAATTCAAAGAAACAGTGATTTTAAATAATTTTTCTCTTAATTTTTTTCACTTCAGTGACACCTCTTATCAATTTAAGTCTCAAATGGGGCCTCCAATTGCTTTAGTATATCGTAACTGATAGCAGCACCAATCTTATAAAAAATGAAGTCTTTGATTTTGTGAAAGAAGTGAATGCAGAAATAACATCATTTATTTGTTAATTTAATGTACTTCTAGATGAGGTAAGTAAACTTTTTTCCTTGGTTATAAACATGCCTGTGTCATATAATCCAATTAAAATCGTTTACTTCTAAAAAATAAGCTTCATATCTATTGGAAATCATAGTGCCTCATATGAGGCTTAAAGTAACACTTTGTTGTAAATGGCAGCTTCCTTAAAAAATAAAACTTAACAAGTTTCAATAAAATTCCTTAAAAGTAGTTTTGTATCATCATTTTTAATATGAAATGAATAAGTAGGAAAAGATATTGATCTTACAAACAATATACCTCCTTTTTAGGAAATTAGAAATCCCATGTAACTGGAAATATACCTATTAATCTCGTATTTCTTTATATTGCTCCCATGTGCTTTTTTTAGAAGAAACAGTACATGAATTGAACATATATACCATATCGAAAGGGGGAAATAATTTCTCTCTACTCTTCAAAGCTGTAGGTATCTTAGGAATAAATTTTGTTCAGACATACCTTCAGTATTCCAGATTGAAACTTAACTGGACACAAAAACATGACACGAGACTAAGTATAATTGCTGATTATAAAAGGCAAAATCGCTTCTTTGAAATAAGGAAATAACTTCATTTTGTCCCAAGTAATGCATCTCGCTACAGTAACGATAAGCTGTGCAAAATCAGACCAATATTAGACCACTTTTTCAGAGTGTTTGCTGACAGCTGCGAATCGGAAGAGTATTTGTAACGGGATGAACTGATGATTCTGTTCAAAGGAAGGTCAAATATCAAACAATACATAAGAGGGAATACATCATAACATAAGAAGGAACGATCAAACATACAATACATCGTTAGGGAATAAAATCCTGGGTGTTAGCTGGAATTTCTGGTAATTTACCTTTGAAATCTATCAAGGTGCAAATGCTGGATATCATAAATTTTGTAAAAAATTTGGAGCAGTTACAGGTATTATATTGAGGCTTTGTAACCTTATAATGCATAAAAATACAAAGTATTTTTCAACAATTTATTCACAATAATTCCTCTTTTGATGAAACTAATTGAATGAAAAAAAAATTTCAGCATGAACAATAAGTACAAATATGTTACAAGAAGCTACAAATAAATTGAAACCTATCAATGAAATGAAATGTGATACAAGAGATACCTTTTCCATTAACCACAAATAAGGAAAACAAAACAATAATAAGGTGCTTCAACAAAGACCAAGCACATAGAGGGATTTGCCAACACAGAAAAGCTTAAAGTGCAAGCTCCTGCTGAGTTTCGAAGGGAAGGTGGTAAGCATTATCCAACTAAAACGGAAAGGAAATATACTGCCAGGTGCCATTTATCCGGCTACCCCAGAAAAACCAGATATATATCTGCTCGATGCAAGGAAATGCTTATAGGCTTTTAACTCAAGATAATTTTTCTATTATATTTGTAATTTCGTTGTATTAAGTAATAATTGCTAAAATGTCCTTTATAATATTTAAATAAATTTAAAAATTAGCTTAAATTTGTCATCGGTCTGTCTGGCCACTCTATTAAACTTTAAAATGCAAATTATTCGAAAACTTTATTCGTGTAGTTATTTTATTTTAGATTTTATATTTTGCTTAAAATTCCTATGTAAGGAAATATTTTCTTTTCCTTTAGTAGTAGAAAGAACTTTTTTACAAAACATTTCAAAAGCTGGATATACATTGATGATACACATAACACATGAAACTATGAATTAAGATTAAACTATCTCCCTTTACCAACTAAATATATATTTCAAGGCAAAATTATTACTAATTATTAATTCGATTCGTATTTTAATAATATATTACCTATAAGTTAAGAATTGTTAGTGGTGCTATAGAACCAAAGTAATAACATCGGATATTTCTTGTTAAGAAAAAATAAAATAATATTCCATGAATCAGAAGAGACGAAATAGGTTCTTATTTTTTAAAAGTGAATAAAAACTTCTGCTCGCTAAATAAGATTTTCCTTTTTCTGATTCAGATTAACAAAAATCTCAACATTTTTTTCTCCTTTCAATTCAAATTTTAAAAGAAAACTATTCATCCAAAATCACTAACAGTATCATTTCTAATAACGACTGGGGAAGAAGAAAAAACTTTCACAAAGATTTAAATGGGAACTGTTCACAAAATTATCTAACCTTTCAAAGGATGAAAAATTGTATTTCTTATCTGGAAGTGTGCGAATTTCCTAAGGGACTAGGTGAGGAAAGGGAAGCAAGATTGGAGGGAGGGGGATAGCGAAGAATTTTTTAAAATGGGTTTGTTCCCGAGGCGTGTTGAGAAAAGTGTGCGGGAAGGGAAATAAAATAAAATGTAGGGAAAAAAAGTGCGAAGGGGGAAAAAAGTCGTAGTTGGAAATATGAAAGCGAAATACGCTGTCATATTCGCTTCTCTCGCTGAATCTCGTTTCAGGTTTTGCGGCCGGGGTGGAAATTACGTGTTTGGTGAGACTTGTTGCCTCTGCCACGTTCTTCTATCTCCTGTTGCCTTTGCCCAGCATGCTCTTTTACCGTTTTACAACATTCATCGCCAATTTGGCGAATTATAGGCATATATTCGAAATGTTTGAACATTTATTTTACACTAAGAGTCTTGTCGATTCTCTATTAATCCCCTCTGTAGCCATTACTAAATTTAATTTACTTAGACTTTAAACAAGAGGCCAATGGATAGAATTCTCACAGTAATAATAATAATTATAGCTAAAGTTTTTTTTTTTTTTTTTATTTTGGTTCCAGAAATTCATCGACAAAGCGGTATCTCTTCCTTCAATTATACATTCAGCAACCTAATTTCCTGTATTTACCTCCAACCCTTTTATTATTCGTTTCTTCGCTGCGTAAAAATGTAATTTATCCAAAACATTTACTACACTTCCTAATTCCAATACAATCTTCATAAGTAACATTTCAACTTATTGGGATTCTTCTTTATAAATAACGTTCAATCAGAAAGAAATCCGCGAATTTAGTTGCAGAGAAAATTACGATAGAGCCGAATGTCATTGAGTTATAAGAGAAAATCGATAAGAAAATGCATGAAAAAAAGGATTAAAAACACTTAACACCTAGACATGTGTTGGAATGAAAGAATCTTAAAGATTTTGAAAATTATCCGTAATATTTTTTTGAAAGTTAAAAATCATGAGTATTCAAATTTGATGTTTTGTCGCTAAGGTCTCTTAAGACAGGAGCCAAAAAATAAATTTCTAATCTATAAGAAGGAAGAATTGTAATAGTAATAGTTAAATGCAAGATGAAAATTTTAGTACTTTTCAATAGCCATTAAAAAACTACTCTAAAGAGGATGATATTTCTCGTAAAATCAAAATATATATCATTAATTTAAGATTAAATTATCATTACTTTATGATATTTGTACATGTCCACGTATATTCTAACATGTTTTCCCTTTCACTTAACATTTTGCAGGTTGTTGAAAGAATGTGTTTTATTAAGTTCCTACCAATAAATAAAACATGACTTATGTAGATTAATTAGAGCTAATTAAATGTAATAAAATGGTATTGAGGAAATCGATAAATAAGGGAGTGAAGCGCTTAATACGGAGGTTGGAAGTTAGTTAGTATTAGGAGGGGAGCAGTAGAATTTAGATAAATAAATAGCAACCTTCTTTCCAGGCATGAGAGATTTTCGGATCATAGGCAGGAAATTTCTTCTTAGGATTAAGGACTCGAACCCTTATCTTCTTTTCATCTATGGACACATATCTGAGAGTGTTGGTTAGAAGAATAATCCTTGCTATAATTTAACGTTATATCAGGGATTGATTACCACAGATAAAATAGGTAAAATTTAAATATTGATTATTCGTTTATCTAAATAAAAAGGACTTTGTTATCACCTGTAAGAGATTTTCCTTTCATTTGACTGCTTAATTTTGCGATGAAAAATTACAGATCTATTAAAAATCAAATTATTAAGGAGGTGTCCTTGGTGTTAAAATCTTATCCTGAACAATTAGAGAATAGTTTCTCAAAAGTAACGTTTAAGATATTAATATTAACTAGGAAAAATGTGAGCCTCGTCCCAAAGAAAATTTCTACAAACGCTACTTATAATATTTCAATTGAAATAAATGGATGAAAATGTATTGATTCATGTAATTATTCTACAAATTAAAGGGGTTACAAACTGTCAGGTGATTTCGAAAGTCTATGCTTGATTTGAAACCAAATTAAATCCAATACTTTTTTATTTAAAAAGGTGTTTATATAAAAAAAAATATCACATAAAGACTCACCATCAGTTTTCATAACTGTCTGCAAACTTCTTACAAGCTTTCGAATTCCTTCTTCCCTTTGTCGTAAGGTTGACTTGTTCTGTATTATTTTTTTTTCCTTTTGCCACTGAAATTATTTTGCAGAGAATGAAACAGAAGAAAATCTGAAGGGGCAAAGTAAGAGGAATGCGACATTGGCTGAAAGATTCTCTATTTTAACTTCATAAGCTTTTGTAGTGTATATTGAACGAAACGTTGTCCTGCACTGTCATGATGACAGATGCTGCCTTTTCGATTGAACAAATTTGGAAATTTTGCTTGGATTTTAACTCTCATTTGAGCGAGTTGCTCTTAGTATATATCTGTAGTTATTGTTTACTCCCCCCCCCGAAGTTTGACATTGCTTGAGCCTACCGTAGCTTGGTATTAACAATGAAGTTATAGGTGTATGCAAAATTTCGGCTCGATAGGACAATAGGAAGTAGGTTAAAATTTCAGCACAGATTTTGAGCTGGAAATTCGTATTTTTTAGGTACCTGCATAAATATGAACTTAATAAGTAAATAAAATTTGTAAAAAAATTCACAATACATGAAGTAAAAAATAGCAACTCTAATAACATATAAGAATTTTACATGTTTCATACCAGATCAAAGAGAGGAAAAAACTTTTTACTTTTACTTTTAACAAGTATAAATACTTGTTACTCTATTTTTATTCGCATAAAAACCGAAACGAAACAAACAAAAACAGCAACCTTATATCAGTCCTATTGAAATGACTTGAATAGAGCCCCCCCCCTTCCCCTTTTTATATTCAGATCATGCGCATTAGTTAACAACAATACAGCCAACTTGACAAGCCATTGACGCCTGTGAAAAACTTGGCGACATTTTGGCAAAGTTGTAAAAATCAGTCATGGACCAGCAACCCATGGAATGGAAGAGATGCCCTTCGCATTTATTCGACGGTACCTGTCATCGCAGAGGTTTCGGGAACCTGGGGCTATACGTCGGATATTGTCCGTCGGTCCCTTCCGGCACTTGGGGGGAGGGGGTGACGCATTTCGAAACCCCTCCCACCCCTTACTTCCGGTACACTCAAGGAAAATTTGAAATAGAATTCTGCGCGTGGCATCTCCTCTATAGCTTTGTTCTATTTTATTCATATTTTTGTTCCATTCCGCTTTTGCTCATGTCTTCCCTTCCCACCATCTCCTGTTTTCTGCAGGCCATTGAGTCTATTATTTTTTAAAAACTTTTTAGACTTGTCTTGGAGAAGAAGATTTTCCATGAAGTGTTTTCAGTTTTCACCAGATTGAGATAAAGAACCCCTGAGCATTGTTTTGCCTTCAGTTGATACATATAAATTTTTTTTTAATTTCTTGTATGTTTTTGCCATTAAACGAGTAAAGTTACTATTTTACAAACTTATGGTCTAACGTAAAACAATTCTATAGTAAATTAGTTTCATTTTTCAACTAATGCTAAAGTAAATCAGGCCCCGTGAGCTGTATCATTTATAGATATATATTGACTGCCTCCTAAATGTTAACATATAAACACCAAAGGAATTTTAAAAAATATATTTATCAACTTTTTTAGTAAAATAAAACTAAAATACGCCATGTTACAACTTGGAATAATTCAAAAAAAAAAAATGAAAAAAAAATTGTTCAATGCAAAATTTTGCAGAGAGAAGTTTTGACCTTAAAAGGAAATTTGATGGTTAAAGCTCAAACTGTGTGTGTTTGATTAACAGAGAAAGAAAATTCTTTTAGTAAATTTGAACAAATTTCACTGCGAGCAAAACATTTCTATACAAATGTTTCAAATGACCTAGAGTAAGTTGATTTATGAAGTCAAATATACCCTCTTAAACGTGTATCTATTACAAATGAAATAAATGTTTTAAAATATTTTTAAAAAATAAAATATTTCAAAATTTTGAAAATTTCAAAAAAATTAAATATTTTCTTATTTTTTAAAAATAATAAATATATATTTGACACTAAATTTAAATGCAGTTTAAAGAATGTATTATTGTACTTACAAAATTGTAAGCGTCTAAGTATAATAGTTTCTAAAACATTTTGCACGAAAGTGAAAAACAAAACTCAGACTTAAAAAAATGTACTTTAAATTTTAACATTCAAGTATAAAATTAATTTTTGAAATAGTAATTTTCCAAAATAATAGTATTATTTTACGTTCATCATTATAAATATTAAGGGTAGATTTGAGGTAGTCTTTAAAAATTGAAGATCAATACCAATCGCCTTTGAGTAAAATTTCGAAATTTACAAATATAGACTTAAATTTTGATCATTCATTTTGACAAGCTTCCTACTAATTCATCCTAATCTTTACAAAATTTAATGCGACTTATTAAGCAAATAAATTGAGATACACGTCGAATTCGAAAATACATGTTCGTGGCATGTCCAATTGAATGCTGACTTTACAAAAAATATACTGTACTACATGTATTGTCGAATAACTTTTAAGGATTTTTAATTTTCGTCAAATGGTTGGTATTAAAATGTTCAGTATAAAATGACATATAACAATTTTTTTAAAAAAATCATTTGAAGTTTAACACGACTGAGACCCATTGAACTTTTCGTTGTATATTTATATAATTAGGGGGGAGGGTTACAAAATTTATTTGCAACTTACTTTTATTCTCAACTTTTGTGAAGTTGAATTATTATTTTCCCTCTAGCAAAAGCTTACTTTCGTTAAATTTCTCAAACCGAGAATTTCGAAAATAATTAAAATTACAATAGCCATTTATATTTTACTTCATTTCATTAGAGTTTAGTTAATTTTATTCTAGACACATTGTAAACAATCGAGGTTACTATCGGCTTATTAACCGTAGATAACTCTCTCTCTCTCTCTCTCTCTATATATATATATACTGCTGTTTGTAGAAAATGCAACACCATGAAAGAATCATCAGAATCAAATGAAATTTAATGCAGAAACGACTTGTACTGATACAAATAAATGATGAAATTTTCAAAACAAAAGAAACAAATTAAGCGTCCGAAATCAGTATTTGGTGCAGCCACCATGCGCTGCAATAAGTGCTGTTATACGACGTGGCATGGAGTCAAACAGATGTTGAATATCTGCTTGAGGAAGAGAATTCCATATCGCTTGTATGCGCAACCAAAGTTCGTCTTTGGAAACTGCAGGACGCGGATCACGAGCGAGACGCCGACCAACCATATCCCACACGTGCTCAATAGGCGACATATCCGGTGAATAAGCAGGCCAAGGAAGAAGTTGCATGCGTTGTGCTGAACAGAAGTCTCGAACAGTCCGCGCAACATGTGGGCGTGCATTATCCTGCTGAAAGATAGCTCCAGGGATGCCTTGAAGGAAAGGAACGACTTCGGGCTGTAGCACTTCACGGACGTACCTGTTGCTATTGAGATTACCCTCAATTCGTATCAAATTGGATCGTCCATGATACGAAATCGCACCCCAGACCATAACTCCGGGTGTTCGACCACTATGTCGTTCAATAATACACTCAGGAAGGCAGCGTTGACCGGCATAACGTCTAACACGAACACGGCCATCATGGGTCCACAAATTGAAGCGTGATTCATCTGAAAAGACAACTTGGTGCCAATCAGCTCGCCTGTCTCTGTGCTCAAGAGCCCACTGCCGACGCAGCCGTCGATGATTCGCCGTGAGGGGAATCCTGTATAAAGGCACCCTTGCACGCAATCCACGGCGCAGCAGACGACGACGAATTGACGAAGCCGACAATTGTACACCTGTAGCAGTAGACCAACGTGCTGCCAGCTGCCTGGAGGAAGCTGTGCGATCATTCACCGCCATGCGGAGCAGGTGTCGATCATCGCGCTCTGACGTCACCTTCTGTCGTCCAGTGCCTGTTTTTCGAGTTGTTCGGTGCTCGTCGGTCCACTGCTTCCAAACTCGCATCACTGTGGAATTATATATATATACTATAATGATAAAAATTTACGATACCTTAAATTATTTGCAGCAC